>JANAVB010011199.1:4585929-4625668 GCA_029216955.1 Iris pallida | reverse complement strand
TTTCTCTACTAAGTCTGCTGAGTATAATTCCCAAGTGGAAACAATAGCATCTGTTGCTGAAGAGAAGGAGAGGAAAGTTGCTGAGCTACAAGCAGAATCTGCCCGACTTCAAGAAGAGCTGAAACTTGTTCAGCTTCCTCTGAAGAATGAGGCCACAGAACATCAGGCTGCAGTTCAACAACTGAACGTTCTGACTCAGGAAATAGATGAGTATGTCGCAACTCATCAGGCTAAAATCTCTTGCGAATTAGTAACCATGCCATCTTTTGACGATAAGTCTGGGATAGAGGAAGCTAGGAAGCGAGTGATGGAATCTCGTGAGGAGCGACTGCAATCTTTAAAGCAGCAGATGACTAACTTGATGTCTCCGCCAGCAGAATGAGAAAGACTTTTTGTATCTTCAATTTTTGTGATATGTAATTTTGTAATGTCTTCCAATTTTGATCAATAAAAAGATATTTTCTTTGTGGATCTATTATTTATTGCATATCTTATTCAGATATAAATAATAATAATAGAAAATATATTCAGAGGTGCAAGATATGATATATTTCTTGATTTGGAAATAATTATATTCAATTATACCTTCTCAGAGGTAATGTGGACATGGCAGAATATAATTTATTGAATATCATTATTTTAAAAACAACTTAATCAAAGATGACAAGTTGCTGATATGAAAGAATGGATGAAGTGAACGAAAATGAATCATCAAAATATATAAATGAAATAAATGAACGAAATGAATCGTCTAGATGAACGGATGGACCATCAAATGAATTGAATGAACGGTTGAACCGTCGAATGAATTTAATGAACGGGCGAACCGTCAGATGAATGTAATGAATAGGCGAACCGTCAGATGAATTTAATGAACGGACGAACCGTCGAATGAATTTAATGAATGGGCAAACCGTCAGATGAATGTAATGAACGGGCGAACCGTCAGATGAATTTAATGAACGGACGAACCGTCAGATGAATTTAATGAACGGACGAACCGTTAAATGATGAACGGGTGAACCGTCAGATGGATGTGTGAATGGGTGAACCGTCGAATGAATTTAATGAACGGGTGAATCGTCGGATGAATTTAATGAACAGGCGAACCGTCAGATGAATGTAATGAACGGGCGAACCGTCAGATGATTTTAATGAACGGACGAACCGTCAGATGAATTTAATGATTCATTATCTTACGAATCTCGGTCTATAAATAGAACAGAAAATCAGACGGAATGATCACTTTCACTTGTCAACATAAAAATGTTGTCTAGAGATGCACCTAAGAAAGCTGAGATCGCCCCTAAGGTTGAAGCGGTTACCGAAGAACGTCCAGTCGAGCCGGCCAAGCCAAAGCAGACAGAGGCATGCGAAGGTTCATATGTACCCAAGCCGCCAAAGGACGTCTTGGATTTCCTTCTAGAACCAGGGACGACTGAAGAAGAACAAGCCATGAGGATGGCTGCTTGCAAGTTCCTGGTGGGTTCGGGCAAGAATGTTCTCGGCTCTTTTGCTGATCATGTCTTCGATAAGGACAGTAGTGGCCCGCGTCCCAATTTTGAGAAGGATGATGATAGTGACCTTCCTTGATATTATGTACTATCATCGATGAAATAAAATTGAATTTTATTTATGAACTTGTCTGATGATTACAAGCAATGTCTTTTACATTTATACATAATACTTTTTGAGAACTTGCCATTGATCGGCATCATTGCAACTCGACCGTCTAGCTCTGTGAGTTGATAGGCTCCATTTGAGAAGACTTTGCTCACAATATATGGCCCTTCCACTTTGCATCGAATTTGCCTTTGATCATATGAGTCATAGTCATGGGACGCCTGACTGTTAAAACAAATTGTCCTTTCTGAAAGGCTCTGACCTTAACTTTACGGTTGAAAGTCTTGGAGATGCGGGCTTGGCATAACTCAATATGTTGTTGAGCCATTAACCGCTTCTCATCGAGCGCTTCTAATTCTTGGAGTCGGAGAGGATCATTGTTCTGTAGTGAGCTCGTTGGCGATAGCAATCCTTAAAGACGGAATTTGAAGTTCCAAGGATAGAACTGCTTCACAGCCGTATACCAAAGAGAAGGGTGTACAACCTGTAGGGTTGCAGACCGTAGTACGGTAGGCCGAAAGACATTCCCCAAGCTTTTCACTCCAGTTTGTTTGTTAGTAGACACAAACTTTTTAAGGAACTTGATGATAGTCTTGTTGAAGGCTTCAGCTAAGCCATTAGCAGCAGGATTGTAGGCTGTCGAAGAGACATTGTCAATCGGTGATCGTCACAGAACCTTGTAAACTTTTGGCTGATGAACTGAGGTCCATTGTCATGGATAATTCGTCGAGGTACACCAAATCTATAGATGACATGGTGTTTGACAAAGTTGATGATGCTGCTAGTCTGACTTCAGCCAATGGTCTAGCTTCGGCCCATTTGGAGAAGTAGTCGGTTATTGCCAGTATGAACGATGTCCCCTAGAAGAAGGAGGGTTGATGGGACCTATAATGTCTATGCCCCAAGCTTCAAAAGGCCAGGAAGCAGCAGTCGAATGAAGGAATTCGCGGTTGATGAATAAAATCTGCGTAGATTTGACAAGTTCGGCATTTTCTTGCATAGTCGATGGCATCTGATACCATAGAGGGCCAGTAATAACCCATGCGTCGGATACGATCCTTTAGCTTGTGACCAGGTTGATGTGCTCCGCAGACACGTCGTGAGCTTCACGCAATACTTGCTTTGCTTCATCACCAGCGAGACAACGCAAGAGAAGACCGTCATAAGTCCGTCGGTAGAGAGTTTTGGTGGTCTGATTGTAATAGAATCGCAGAGACCGCCGACGAATACTCGTAGCTTCTTTGGGATCTTCAGGGAGTATGTCATGAACTACGAAGTCGATGAAGGGAATTCTCCAATCTTATTGATAGCATTAGTTTCAGTAAGATTACTGAACTCAATATTACGATTGTTTTCAATACAAAATAATTCTCGATTAGATATAACCACCACCTATTGTCTTTTGATAGGGATAGCTAAAACTGCTGCAAGATTAGCCAAAGCATCTGTCTCAGTATGCAAGCTCGGCGTACATATTCAATGAAGAAGGCTTTGAATGATGTAGCCATGTTGATTGCCGCTTCATAGTAAGGCACTAGATCTTGATGGCGAACTTCATAGGTTCCTCTAACCTGGTTAACAACCAGCTTAGAGTCACCATAGACTTCAAGATACTCGACGTCTAGTTGTTTAGCTAGCTGAAGGCCAATGAGTAGAGCATTGTATTCTGCTACGTTATTAGAGCAAGGTTCATCTAGAGAATAGGCTCTTTGAATAGCTGACCCGTCTGGAGAAACGAGAACAACTCCAACTCCTGCGACAATGGCACCATTGGGTCCAATCCTGGATGCACCATCAAAGAATAGACGCCAAGTAGAAATTCTTCGAGATTGTATTTGATTCCAATGTCTCGTCTGGAATTTCATCATAGAGTTTAGAAGTCTCTGGAACAGGATGAGCTGCTAAAAAATGCCAGTGCTTGACCTTTGACAGACTTTTGAGGAACATATACCATGTCATATTGGGCTAGCAGAATGGCCCATGTAGCCAGCCGAGAATTGAGTGTACTAGGCTTCTTCATCAGTACCCGAAGAGGATTAACTTGGGATATGACATTAATAGTTTGGCCAATGATGTAATGCCTCGTCTTTTGAGCAGCAAACATAAGAGCTAGGCATTCTTTTTCGATCGGACTATAACGGTGTTCGGCACCAATCATAGTACGACTTAGATAATAGATAGCTTGTTCATGACCTTTTTGTTCTTTTGGACAAGTAAAGCATCTAATGAATGGTCCATAGCACGGACATACATTAAGAATGGTATGCCAGAGATTGGTGGCACCAAGACTAGTAGATTCATGAGATATCGTTTTATGTCGTCAAATGCGTTGAAATTCTTCGATCCAAATGAAAGACACACCCTTCTTCATTAGCTGAGTAAATGGTCTGCAGCGTCCAGACAGATTCGAAATGAACCACCTGATGTACGTAAGTCAACCTTGGAATCCTCGTAGCTCTTTTAGGTTACGTGGAGGACGCATCTCTTGAATGGCTTTGATCTTCTCGGGATCCACGTGTATACCCTTAGAGGTAATGACGAAGCCA
The DNA here is from genome assembly GCA_029216955.1 of Iris pallida. Taxonomy (NCBI): domain Eukaryota; kingdom Viridiplantae; phylum Streptophyta; class Magnoliopsida; order Asparagales; family Iridaceae; genus Iris; species Iris pallida. The sequence continues at coordinate 4,621,499 of JANAVB010011199.1, read as the reverse complement.
AGAAATTTTCCACTAGAGACACCCAAGAATGACTTGGTGGGATTCATTTTGAGTTGATGTTGGTGCATGAGATTGAAGATAGTTCTCAATCTTGGATATGATCTTCCTTTAGACGACTTTTGACAGCAATATCGTCGACGTAGCATTCGACAGTCATGCACAGATGATCTCGAAAGATGGTACTCATGGCTCGTTGGTAAGTTGCACCAGCGTTCTTGAGACCAAATGGCATTACGGTATAGCAATAGACTTCGCGAGGAGTGCGAAAAGAAGTATGTTTTTCATCTTCAGGATTCATCCGAATTTGATTGTATCCGGAGAATCCATCCATGAAAGATATTCGCTCGAACCCACAGGTGTTGTCAATCATGACATCCATGATAGGGAGAGGAAATTCATCTTTTGGACATGCTTCATTAAGATCCCGAAAGTCGTTGCAAACTCGAACATTTCCGTTTTTTCAGAACTGGGGCGACATTGGCTACCCAATCTGGATGTTGTTCTTCTCTGATAAAGCCACAAGCGATGAACTTCTTGACTTCATCGTCAATTGGATCCATCATTTCTAGCTTTAAGCCGTTATTGCTGTTTGACCGATTTTGCATTAGGCAGGATGTTCAATTTGTGAGTAGCAACTTTAGGATCTAGTCCTGGCATGTCTTCATAACTCCAGGCAAAGACATCAATGTATTCTTGAATAAGAAGAATTAATTCTTGCTCATCTGCCTCGGAAAGGTTCTTGCTGATAATATTGGACGAGGGGACCCGCTCTCTCCTACATCAATTTGAACTAATTGATCTTCGGTAGGAGGTTCCCTTTGATCGAATCGGAGTTCCCATTGGGTATCCATTCGTTGAGCCCAAGGATCTATTTCAGATTTTCTTCAACATTCTCGTCATAGCCTTCTGGAAGTTCGACGGAGACCATGTTAGAAGATACAGTCAATCGATGAACTTGACCGATGCTGGTGTCTGAATCCTATGATCTGGAATCAGAAAAGTTAGAGCGCTCTTCATTATCGGATTCAGAGGCTGCTGGGGATAATACCGGAGGTAAAGAATATCCGAGACCTCTTTTGGTCCTGCTATAGTACATCTCTGATTTTCCTTTCGAAACAGTTGTACGAAAAGGAGTTCTTCTACGTTTACCGTAGTTGAGGCCATTCTTGAAGTCATAATCCATCTTTCGGATGATGTCTTTTGATTGTTGACTGTAACGTCGAAGTTGGAGATCCCGTATCGTTACTTTTGCTATCATCCGTATAGCTGAATTGTTGTTCCGGTCCTTTACTAAAAAGTATTGGACTCTCGCCTTTCTTTCGAGCGGGAACAACATAATATAAATCATTTGGATGTTCGAGTGAGACTTCTGTTTGAAGAGACTGTACAACTTCCATTGTAAATAACTGAAAGCTATCTAACATATCCAAATAGCACTTAGCATGATAAATGACATCAGTGTACTGGAAAGTAGATACTTTTTCATTGATTTGTACATCTGTATTTACAGCAGGACCTTTAGCCTTAGCAGGCTTGGTCAGATTGATTACAAGAGGGAGAGAAGAAGAACGTGGAAGAGGATTGGACTTGTTACAACGGAGGTCGATAACAAGCGGCTCAGAGGAGGTGAGCTCCCTTTTATCCTTGTTATGAGATAAATCAATAACAAGTGGCTCAAAAGAGGTGAGCTGCCTTTTTTCCTTGTTACGACGTAAGTCGATAACAAGTGGCTCAGAAGAGGTGAGCTCCCTTTGATCCTGACCATCATCAGTTGGCTGCTTCTGGACTGGAAGTGAATAGTCAGTGGTTTGGAGGATTGAGGACGAGAAATATGCCTTTTGACTGGTATGATGAGGGTGTCATTAGGCACTGCTTCTTGTTCTTCTTTAGTGTCCAGAGACAGTACAAATTTCATAAACTCATCCTTGTACATACGAGCATCATTGCAGTATGCTTCGACACCTTTGAAAGGATAGAGATCAGCAACCTCTTTTGAACCTCTCTATTGTCATCGACATATTTGAAACATTGATGGAGAGTCGAAGGAACAATGTTATGTTCATGCAGGAATGGTCTCCCCAACAGAGCATTGTAAGAACAACCATGGTTGTCAATAATGTAGAAGGTCACTTTTGTGCGAAGATTGCCTATTTGGAGTTTTAGGCGAATCTTGCCTAGAGGTTCACTCCTTCCCTGATTGAACCCAAGGATGGTGGTGATTGTACTGGAAAGACTATGTACTGGGATCTTCAGTGCATCTAACATTGTCTTCAGCATAATGCTGAGGGCAGACCCAGGATCTATCAGAATACGATCGACTTTCATCGAGTCGACATATCCTGTATAGTATAGAGGATGGACATGCCTATTATCTTCCATCAGCATGTCATCCTGTGTGAAGGTAATGTTTGGAATTAATTCCAACACACTATAATGGAGGCAAGAGACTGGCTCTGCTTTCAGCTTCTTCAGAAGAGCTAGACAGGTTTCGCTTGCATGAGAGCTTCACTCAGAGTTTCCGAGTCTCTTTAGAAAGGCGTAAGAGCTCGAAGATGGATAGCCGGGCCGGTGTATTGGGTAGTTGAGCCAAGATATCAAGTTGTAAGGCTCTTCAAGTCCTGAGGGAGATGACTTCTTCAAAGGTTTGTGAAGCGGACTTGTTGTTTGCCTTTGTCAGCGCCTGCCGGCTTAGGAAGAGGACTCGACAACCGGTGAGGAGACAGAAGGATATCCTAGTGGAAGCAGGTTGTACTGGAGCGGGCTCAGAAGAAGAAGCAGGATTCTCCTGAACTTCGGAAAATCCTTTAGATAGGCTTTCCCTGATCTGGTGCCCAACAAGATTTCTCGTCAACTATGGGTCAAAAGATACCATGTTGCAGATCTTTGTCTTGCCCTTGGAGCATTCTTTCTTTTTGGAGGAAGAGGGAACTTCGAACTCCGAAGCAAGATCGGATGAATCCACATAATCTCGCCATTGTCAAGAGACAAGGGGACGAGACCTTCGCTTCGTGGAGGAGGGAGATTCTCGATCTCAAGAGTAGCTTTGGGGATAGGGATGACACCGTGTTGTACCATCTGTGGAGGGAAGTCACCAATTGAACTGAGACCATGTTCACGGTAACAGTCTTCTCGTCTTGCTACAGAGTGACAACACCAGCGTTGACTAGCTCTTGAATTTTGCCTTTGTACACATAACATTCTCGAGTGGGATGCCCAATGAACCTGTGATAGACATAATACTTAGGATGATCAGTCTTACCGACCTCATCAGGCTTCTTTGGGTCTGGAAGCTGGAGCTTATTGCTTTTGATCAAGCAATCAATGATGCTCACGGTATCATTCTCGTCAAAAGTGTACTCTACTTTCGGACGAGGTTCCCTTGGGGGAGGTGCAGAAGTAGTAGAAGTGGACGTAGGTGGAGCTACGTTGACCGCCAGAGATTCTTTGTTCTTCAAGTTGATATTCAAAGTCTCTTTGCGGTTGTTTTGGCGATTACCACCACCGATGTCTGGTGTTCATCCTGATCGGGGTTAGACTTGTGTACCCCCAGCTGCTTAAATTTGTCAGCACTAACTTCAGTGCTTTAGCGTTGACATAAAAGATGGCCAGTCTTGGAACTGAGTTGACCCCATCCACATGCTGATGATAGGCAAAAATTTGCCTTGCAGGTGTCTATAGTCACAGCGGGAGTTCCAGGAGGCATTTTTAAGGCTTCTCGGCAGAATCTTTCAATAAAACTCTCGCGGTTTCATTATGTCTTTGTTTGATTTTATTAAGGGCTGACATGGTTATGTCATTGATCCCCTCATAGAATCGTTCCAAGAAGATTTTTTAGACCTGAGAAGGAGGTGATACAACCATCGGGTAAGCTTTTGTACCAATCATATGCTACGCCGGCTAAACAGCCGACGAATACCCTGGTAAGAAGAGCGTCATTTGGCTGAAGTTGGACCGTCATTACCTCAAAGTGGTTAATAAACTGACTAGGAGAAGTGCTGCCATCAAACAGCGAGATTGTTAGGATTTTGTACTTTGGAGGAAATGTGACTTCCTTTCATTCAACTGGGTAGGTTGCTTGATCCCAACCTCTGCAAGTTGTCCTTCTCTTTGAAGGCCTCGAATTGAGTGCGCAGAAGTTTGACAGCTTCATTGGCATCCTCCACTGAGTAGAAGAAGCTGGCTGAATCAGAGTATTAGGGAGAGGAACAACGTGGTAAGCACTACCCCCAACACCTGACTGATTGGGTGTAGGTTGAATCTGTACAGGAGGTAGTTGAGGAGATGCTACCCCCAGCCCTGTATTGATAGGCACTGATGATGCTATGATTTCAGGATTTGCAACAGGTACGGTCGGTGGCACTGTATGTTGGGCCACGATGATAGAATGCATACTTGCAACCATTTCAGCCATGGTCTTCAGCTTGTCTTCTAGTGCAGCTATTCGCTGTTCTTGACTAGCTGAATTGGAAGCATCGGGATCTTCAGTAACATAAGCCGTCACTTCTCTAGATATAGTGGAAGACACTATCTGTTCGAACTTTCACTGTATGCATCATAGTCGAAGAAAAATCATCTCCTGAGTGAGAAAGAGGAAGATGACCGGAAGGATCTTAAAGATTCCTTTGACCGATTGTATCTCGGCTTCAGGATCGGGTATGTTGGAATACTCCATCGAAGATTCTTGGAGTAGATCCAAATACCGCTGGCTTGCTTGCGAGGCTTGCCGTGCTTAGAGCACATCCTACTCCAGTGTCTCGAGAAGTCATGTTGACGGAAGCATACAAAACTTTATCTTATCTTCTGACATAGGTTCAGAGTTTGTAAAGTTCAAACGATCGAAGACAGATCATTTTGTTGTCTGACAACAACACTTGATGACAACCTTGTGATTACAATGGTGTCCAAGTGGTTGTACTGGAGGAGTTGAGATGTTGTCCCATTTTTGTTTAAGGTGTTCTCGGAGATCGGGAAAAATGACAGGATGAGAAGAAGTCTGAGGGACATGTTCTTTGAACATTCAAAACATGTTCCGGTTCTTCCAATGTTTATCCCTTGAGTGTACAGGGAAGTACTCATTTCATTAGCATAGGTGTCAGGATTTTTGATCTGGAAATTTGCCTCTGATGCTGGTTGGTCTTGGCATTGGCTGTTTGCGTTTCGCCGAAGTTGGTCTATTGAGATAAGTTCTTAGATCAGCAAACTCACCCCTAGGGGTTTCTGTCTGAGACACCAGTAATTTTCCTTGTTTTGAACGGGATATCTTGAGATTTGGGAAATCTTGGAATTCTCCTACCGGAGTAGCAGAATACCTCTTTGATAGTACACTTCCCTTTGGCAAGAAGGGAAGAAGAACCCTTGTTGGAGAGAGTTCTTATACTGACTGGTGCCGAAACACGTTCAGATTGATCTTCTACGATAAAAACGAGGAAGACTGAGAAAAGACCAAAGGGTTTTTCCTTTGTTTTGTGAAGAAGGGTTAGCTAAAAAGCGTTTCCCTCTGTTGTCTTCCAAGTCATGGGACGAAAAGTTTGAGAAAAGACCAACGGGCCTTTTCCTTTGTTCTAGGGAGGAGGAGGAATAGTCAAAAGACTACCCCCATGGATTGCGCTGGAGCAACAGAATGCTTGGGAAGAGGAGCAGAGTTTTCCCCTTACGTGAGAAGAAGAGAGATTAGCCAAAGGACTGTCCCTCTTAGAGTTTGCTGGCGCAGTTTGCGCATGGGTTGGAGTAGCTGTTGGCGCATTGGCAGGTTGCGCATGAGGATCTTTAACAGAAGGTCTTCTGGCCACAGTCACAGCAGCTTGTGCAGCAGGAGTCTTGATGCCAGAGTGCTTGAGTTGCACTCTGGTTTGCTGGAGTGGTGGATTGTGCAGGAAGAGTTGCAGCCAACTGCGCCAGGGAAGATGAGTCTTGCACTTTGACAGAGCAGTATAGGAAGTGGTTTTTGTACTGGCAAGGCGAGCACCATACTACGCAGGAGCAGGAGCAGTAGACTGTGCAGTAGAGGCAGCAACAGAGACAGTGGACTGCGTAGCAGGCTGAACAGAGGCAGTAGACTGTGCGTAGTTGGGGACCCACACTGATGAACTTTGCTCATGGCAGAAGGCAGAGTTGTTGGATTGATCATCGCCTCGTAGGCTGTCTGGTTGACCTTTACAACTAGCGTCTTCTGCGTCTTTCGATAGATGCAACGTCACATTGAGTTGTCACTTCCTCGTCGGAGGAGAAAGTCGTCCCCAGCAGAGTCGCCATTTTGTTTGCAAAAACAAAATTGATTTTTATTTCACAAACTTTGTAAGAAGATTACAAGAATTCTGGGAAAGTACAACTGTAGGAATCCGATCTGAAGACGATCGCTTTATCCCTTGGACGATGTAAACTTTGAAGACGGTAGCCTCTGAAGATTGCAGTAGCACTTTGGCAAGAACTCTTGATCTCTGGTGACTTGAATGTGTGTGTCATAATGAAGACTTGAAACTCTATTTATAGAGTTCTGGAAATAACTAACTTTTAGTTATTCTGAGTTGCGTAGGATGGATTGCGCAGACTTTGGATTGTGCAAGCAATGAACTGCGCAGGCAGTTACTCGATCGTGGACCACATGTATGTGACGCATGGCATTGTTTGATTGAAATACGCTTGGTCATGTACAGACGGTTGCCACATGGCGAGTAATTGATGGCATGTAGGCCACGTGTACATTGTCAGTTGTCTTGATGGAGTGCACCACATGATTGTGCTGGCTTCAGATTGCGCTCGATTGAATTATGCTGTAGAGGGTCTGCAGATTGCTGCATGTACAGCTGTCCTCGAGCGCTGTGCTGCACGATAAACAAACAGTTTTTTCGTTCTTCGGGTTGTCAGCTGTCAGAAGATCTGATTCTCTGTCAGATAATAATGACGAGGCCACGTCAGCCAGCACACTTGGATGAGTGCGCAGATTAGCCTGCGCAATTGAGTTGTTGTGCAATTTATCTACTGTACAGTTCACTTGAAGGATGCACAATTTGATTTTATGACTTCTTTGATGGGTGCACTTGATTTTTAGGACCTACAGCTGCTGGAGTTTGAGGTACAGATTTAGAGATAGGATTAGAAGTAGGTTGTATTTTGTTTTCTTTGATTGATCGTGTTTGATTTTTAGTAACATGAGACCTTGTTTGTGTTTAGGTCAGAGACATGGTTTTTCTGCGGATATCTCCGACTCGTGGTACGATACATTTTGGTGGAGGTGGGAAGCTTAGCCCGCTTCATCGGACCTTTCGTGATCAGGGAGGGTCGGTGATGTGGCTTAAAGGCTAGACTTGCCACCTGCACTAGTGGGGGTCCACAACGTATTCCATGTATCACAGTTGAGACAGTACATGGCTGACCCTAGCCATGTGCTCGATCATCGGAGATTGTGGTTGGACCTACTCTCAGTTATCCAGAGCAGTGGAGATTCTGGATCGCCGAGAGAAGGTGCTGAGAAACCAGGTGATACCTTTGGTTCGCGTCTCATGGAGGCATCATTCTTCAGGAGAGTCTACCTGGGAGCGGGGGAGATGAGATGCGTGAGCGATACCCTCTTTTTGGACCTTTAGGTATACTTTCGTTCTCATCAGTGCATTTCGCCTTTAATTTCGAGGACAAAATTCTTTTAAGGAGGGTAGATTTGTCACTACCACATTTCTAGCTTGAGGTATTTTGGTCATTTTTAAAATTTTGGGAATTATTTGGAATTATTTAGTATTAATATAATTATTGGAATTTTAAGTGATTTTTAGTATAATTGTTTTAGTACTATCTAGACTTTGACTAGTGCTGACTTTGGAGCCTAACCTAGAAGCTAACCCTAACTAAGGTGACTTGGTTTAGTATGTAACCTTAGTCTAACCTAGATCAACCCATGATTTGGTCATTTAGACTCAAGTTAGAATAGAAGGCTTTTAGTCATAAGCCATGACTTATGGTTTTGAAACCAATGATTATCAACTTAAGCCATAGAGGCCCAAAGCCCATAGCCCATTACTAGAAACCCTAACCCTAATCATCATGGCTGGCCACCTAGGGATCATCCCCCTATTTATACTCTCTTCCATTAGGTTAGCCCCCTTTAGAAATTCACAAGTTGGAAAGAGGTAAATCCCATTTTAGAAATTCATAGAAAATCCATTTTAATTCCTTTTTAATCCAAACAAGTTGCATTAGATCCTAATTCATCTATACTTGCTTATTTGAGGATTATTTCAGCTTGGGATCAATTTGGGGAAGTTTGCTAACAAGGAGGAAGATCTAGAAGAGGGCTTTTGCTTGAGGAGTTCTTCAATAGGTAATTGATACTAAAACCTATTAAATTCCAGTTTTCTCACATATTTAGACCTAGGAGTCCCCTAAATGTAGGAATTAGTTTCGTGTCTGGTGGACTCATTTCGTGTCGTATCGGACACGTATCCAATAGATACCTAAGTGTTTGTACAAATGCCTCTAAGAAATTTATTTTGTTGTTTTAGAAATCTGTTTGAATAGGATTGTAGATCTAGGGTTGCTCTGTGATTTGTGTGGATACTTGAGTGTTTTGTGTCGTGTCGTGTCCACACGTAGGACGAACACGCTAGATCTGGACTGTTTCAGTCCCCTGCTACTCGTGGCCTTGTGCTCACTGCACAGGCCACGTAGCGAGCTGAGTTTGGACGAGGGGGTGGGGGCAATATCTGCGAGTTTCCCCCAAGTCCAAGTCTTCTCATGTCGTGTCGGATACGAGATTCACTCTGCACAGGTTTTACACTATCGGTTCAGTCTGTATTTTTGGGTTCGGACACGGCTTTGTAAGTCGGACACGACGACACTTGGGTGCGATTCAGGGTGTCAGACCGAGACTAACCCTGGAGTACCCACTACACGAGCACGTGTCCTAGCTCATGTCGTATCGTGTACACGACACGCGTGTACATGTACACTGCACAGTGTTTTGAACGTGCACTGTAAGTGCTCGATTCATGTTCTGTGGCTTGGACATGCGCTGTGTCGTATTGTGTTGGACACGAATCAACCTAGGAGACACGAGTACTTGTTGTTCTTCAATTACCAACCAACCATTTCAAATTCTAACTCGATTTCGATCCCTATTTCTCATTTACCCTGTTTTCTGAAACTTTGTTTTTTACTGAAATTTCTAGTTTCCAAATTTAATTTTTAGCAACCTATTTAACAATTAAATGATGTTAATTACTTGTTTGAAGGTCTAATATGTTATACCTATATGTATTCCACTGGTGTGTCAAATTTGGGATGTTTGGTGGAGTTTTTGGTCTCAATATGGATTGTTTCATCAAAGGACTAAAAATTGGATTTTTTTGAGTATCTTAGTAAATATCCTGATTTCTTTCCTATTCTTACAGTTAATGTAACCTGGTTTAATAGGGATGACTGAATGTTGTAATTTGGTTTGTACCAAAATCTGAGAATGGAGTTGAGGTCTTTATGTGTATTTGGGTTTCATTGACTGAAAACTGGTTTTGGGAAGTTAGTTTTCTTCTTAGACTTAAAACTGAGATTTGGTTTGCATTTGTGGCTTAATATACAAACTGATATTTTTTTTCTGAAACTGTTTTGGGTTGTTTTTCCTCCTTTCATTTGACTGAACAGGGAACACCTCCTTTCTATAGCTCTATTGCTCATACACACACATTGCCTATTGCAGAATACCTCACTTGACACTCACATCACTCTTGCCACACTCTACACTATTTCACTTCACTTCACTTCTTCACATGTACACACACATGAACACAAATACATGTGCCCATTTCCTATCTTCTATATATATATATATATATATTATATAATATATATATATATATATATTATATATGAGATGCACATATAGGTAGCCTATATGTTAATGTGTAGTACTATATTATATTATATATATTAATATGTGTATATATGATACGTGGGTTAGCTTAGGCATGATATAGCCTATAGCCTAGGGCTCATGGCCTATGGGTGTGTCTGTATGCATAGTGAGTGTCTAGTTCGACTTGTATAGCCTTGATTAGATCTAGAATAGACTAGTTAGACTAGTATAGACTTGTTGACTTAGGTTTGACTTAGTTGACCTAGTTTGACTTCTAGGGTTGACCAGAGTTGACCAAGAGTTGACTTTGGTCTAGATTGACCTAGATTCATATAGAATTTATTGAATTGCATCTTATTATTTTAGACTTATAGTGACTTGTGCTGCTCTATAGGAGACGGACACCACTCCTCGGACAGTAGATATTCTTCAGATACTCAGGATACAGGCGAGTACATTTCTGATATTTCATATCCTGTTAGAATTATTCTCCTGCTTTAAATTACTTTACTTGATGCTGTCACGTTGGTCACACGGATTAGTACTATATGGATGCTTTCTTGAGATGTTATCCCCTCAGGGAGCATCGGATACTACATGTTCTGTGTGTTTCACTTACTTTGTGTATCACTATGCTTCATGGTTCATTGAATCACTTGAGACATGTACTCTCATGATCACAGAGTCTTCCATGAATCATCCATTTATGGGCACTCCTAGAATCTCCATTTATGGTACTATCATGTATCACCCTTCGGGGGTTATTACATGAATCATAACATAACCTCTGGATCCTTGTGTATTGATTGGGGGTACGGGGGAATATAAGTGGACATGAATAATTCCAAGTAGTTATAGCATCAGAATCATTCCGTATATAGCATCCAGAATCATCCTATGCCATTCCATGTCTATTGCACTCTGACTCATTAGCCACTGTTAGTTCTCTATTTATAGCAGATATTTCCATTACAGCTCTATCCTTTTTACATTCTGTACTTTTTTTCGTTTTCTGTATCTACTTTACTGCATGGTTATTTTAACCTGTTATGATCTGTTGAAGATTTGCTTGCTCGTCCTGATTGGACACCGTTGATATGTTTACAAGGATGAGGATGAGGCTGCTATTGACACTTTTATGGGACAGCTCTAGATGACACCTGTGATCCGAATTTCCAGCCTGATCCACTAGCTATAGAGATGAGGCTCCCTAGTCTAGGTTCTTATTATTTCTGTCATTTGAGATCTGGATTTATATGTTCTTTCTTTCATATTCTGTAGTTGAGACTTTGTATTTTGGATGTTTGCGAGTGTTATCATAGACACTTAGACTCTTCTGATCATCTGTATTTCATTTGAGTTCTATATCATATCGACTTCTTCTTTTTCCTTAGTTGTGATTGAGTTTACATTCTGCTAGTCACCCCCATTCCGGGTATAAACTGCTTAGCTGATACTGTTAGATGCATGAGACCGGACAGCATTCTACCGTCGACACTGCGGCGCAGGCTGACGTACCCACGTCTCGTGCCCTTACTCTAGGGTGCGGTCGTGACATATACTTGCTGAGCTTGGCGTACACTGGTTCTCTCTCAGAACCTGAAACACTTTTTTGAGGTGATCTTTATGCTCTTCGTACTAGCTGAGTATACCAGAATATCGTCGAGGAACACAACGACAAATGATCTAAGTACGACATAAAGATTGGTTCATCAAATCCATAAATATTGCTGCAGCATTGGTCAACCAAACGACATAACTAAGAATTCGTAATGCCCGTACTTTGACCTAAATGCCGTCTTGGGAATATCCTCTTCTCGAACTCTAATTGATGTATCCTGATCGAAGATCTATCTTGGAGAAAACTCTTGCTCTCTCAACTGATCAAACAAGTCACGATCCTTGGTAATGGGTACTTGTTCTTTACTGTCGTCGTGTTGAGCTTTCTATAGTCAATGCACAATCTTGATGACCATCCTCTTCCCTACAAGTACCACTGACTGTCTGCCGTCCATGGTGATTCGCTATCTCAAATGAACTGCTTTGCCTTCAGTTCCTCTATGTGCTGATACACCCTGGCCTGCTCTGAATCCGACATTCTGTAAACTTGATCTGATATCGGTTTAGTTCCTGGTGCCAATTCTATACTAAACTCAATATCCCTAACCGGTGGTGGACCTGGAAGTTCTTCGGAAAATACATCCAGAAACTCTTTAACTGCCTTCTGGACTTGAACTTCTTCCATTACCGTTACTACTCTTTGTTTATGTTGGTCTGCCTCTCATCTGACTAAGGTAAACCGCTTCATGCCTGGAATATTAAAAGATATACTTCCTCTACGACATCTATTATCGCATGATTGTCTTTAAGCCAGTCCATGCCCAAGAAAACGTCAAAATTACCAACAATAAATTCCATCAACTTGGCGGGTAAGGAACGCCCGACACTACAACTCGACATGCTAGAATAATTCTACTAACTCCTACGAGCCCATTACCAGTGAGTATATTCAGCCTCTCTGGCAATGCCTCGAATGTTATTCCTAGTCGTGTCGCAAATTATGCAGATATAAATGAGTGTGATGCTCCCGAATCAAACAATGCTACTGCAGGATATGAGGCGACGAGAATGTTACCTGCCACAACATCTCCCGATGCTAATGCCTCTTCCAAGGACAGATTGAATGCCTGCCCCGGTCTCCTTGTTGGTTCCCATGCTGCGACCTGATACGCAAATTATGGGCTCGTGGTTCCTTCGAGTTTGCAACTGCACCACTATTGGCCCCTGCCCTGGTGATGTTAGGGTGGTCTTTGTTGTTGCTGCTGTATTGGCGGTACCTGCTGCCGAAACATCTGAGCCTGTGACATCAACGAACGTTGTGCCAACGGTCTCACTGTTACCGCTGGTCCCTGATACTAGCCTGCCCCTGGTGCTGGCAGCACAGGAAATTATTGCACTGGTCCTCCTGACCTCGAATTCATGGGACAGGTAGAAACCTGATGATCTGGACTTCCACATATCAAAATACTGTCCGTTCAATGCCCGACAACACCTCTAGTGCCCTGCCTTTCCACAATAGGTGCAGCCCGCTGGAGGTTGCTGGTTCTTCCTCTGCTGTTGTTGTTGTTGTCTTGTTGGTGGTGTTGGTCCTCGTATCGCCACATCGTGAATACGAATGCCAGGAGATTGTACTGTTATTCGGGGCGCTACTCCCCCTCCTCCTTCAATCTGATTATGAGATCTCTTATGACCTCTAGTCCTTGATGTGATCCTCTGGATAGTGATCTCATGCCTTCGGGTTGCCGTCATACATCATCGAAAGTCTTAGTTGTGCCCCTCTATCAATTGCAAGAGTTCAAGATGGAACCCTTGCTAAAATCTCATAGCCCTCTGGCTCTCCGTTGCTACCATCTCCGGGTGAACCTACTCAGTCTGCAGAACTCTGCTGCATAAGCATCCACTGTCGTGCCAGCCTGCTTGAGGTTGATAAACTTCTGTTGTAGCTCGAACTGCACCACAACTCTATAGTACTTTGTCTTGAATCTCGTAGTAAAATTATCCCAAATAACATGACGTCTGATGCCCACTTCTTCTGATTCCCACCAATCACGTGCGAGGTCCTGAAGTAAACAACTTTACTTGATCCATTCATTCTTCCGTCGGAACCTTAGCCGTTGTCAGAATAGCCTCGATGTCTTTAAGCCATGTATCCGCTGAAATAACATCTTCCGTGCCTTCGAAACGACGTGGGTCGTACTTGTAGAATCTGGTTGACGCCCCTGAGTCAGTCCTCGCTCCTCTTTCCAAAGCCGTCTGCAATCCTTGGTTGAGTAATACATTCTGCTCTTGCAGCTGAGTGTGTATGCGTTGCTGGGCCAACATCTGATGCTGCTGAGTAGCCATCATCCCTCTTATGATTTCTAGAAGGGCTGGTGTGTCTACCGCCACAGGGGTAGGCAGAACTGTTGGTGGTGTTGGAACCTCCGGATACTGCGGTCCATCTGTTGGTTCCAGTATCACCTCTTCTTAGATGTTCTCTTGAGGTAGTACTGGCCTTTGTTAATGACCAACGTGGTCATGTTGTTCGTGTTGCCCTTGTTGTTGCTATCCAGCTCTGACAGATGCGGACGAGGTGCACCTAAGAAAAGGGATAAGAGATCAATCAAACGATTGGATAGGAATGTTCAATGAAGTCAAAGGATACCGGAATGTCAAGCTAGGGTCGAGAGTAACGAATCATGAGATCAAGGGCAAACATGTGTGATTGAGAATCCTATAAATTAAAACACCCACAAGTCTGAAATCTGACCTGCATGGGCCACCACTAAAATCTTGTCATGCCCCAGATCCAGAATACCGGAGAGCAGGGAAATGACTCAGCCAGCTACGTATTATGGGTAGATGAATACCGTATAATACGATCAATGATGTCTACAAGACAAGGGGGTGTATACTATACAAGTCTCCCTAGGGTTACTCAACCTCTATTGTCCTAATCATTCAATTAAAAGCAGTAAGTAGAGAACATGTAAGAATAAGCAGTACGGCGTCCCAAATGCTCAGTCAAAATGTTCTTGACATCTGGCTTTACAACATAGCCAGATGATATAACAAGGTATACCCAATCGTTATCAGCTGCAGTCTGACTTAGTTACAATTGTATAAAAGTAAGTACAAGACAATCCGACTAACATGTCGGTGCCAAGTGTCAAAAGTAAAGTAAGTAGTAAAACGAGCAGGGAAGCAAGGAACCCACTCGTGTCCTCCTGCGATCTTTCCTCTAGTATTGACCATCTTGGAAGTGGAAGTAAGCTGAGTCCTCGGGAGCTGGCTCTAAATTTGGCCATGCAAGCCAGAGAGGTTAGACCTCAAATAACAAGTACGACAAAGGAAGCACAACATAAAGAATTAGAACCAGTGATAAGAGTTAAGAATATGATTAATAAATCTCTGCTTGCCACTGGGATTCGCACAACACTACGATACTTCAAACCAATTTTCCAACCAAACAAGGACAGAAGTCGACCTGTCATGTCCTGACATTCTGCTCATCTCAGTAGTTAACAAAGTAGGTACAATACATAAAAAAATTAATTTAAATGGCAATACAACTACTACAGCTTGCTAACTATAAGTTCTAAGTTCTTCTGGAAATATGCAATAAGGGATTCCTCAGTTCTTACAATGTACAAGCAAGGCTAGTCTACCCAATAATCAATTGTGCCAATCATGAATTAGATGTATCCCAGTGGGACGTCCGTCATCAATATGCAGGAAAATATAAACATATACCACTCCCTGCCCGTGTGGCAGATTTACAATATCCGTGGGAACCAGCCGACATATTGAGGCCCTAATTATTCCGAGATGGCTGCCATGTAATAACTCGAAAGTCCATTCTCTCCATGCAATAGTTATTTTATTTAACTTAATAATCCTTATGTTAATTGAAATCTCATGCCATGGATCATGGTCATTCTGAATGAGTACTTTCGTACAAAGTACTATATGCATAACTCTACAACGATGCCCGTGCAGTTAGGTTATAGGTCTTAAATAGCATAATACGACAATCAAACCTCGGCACGGAATAATCATGCCTTGACTGTAAGGTACATATGCTGCTTTTGTAGAAATAAGTTGAAGTATGCACGTGTCCATATGCCAATGTTCGGGATCGGCTAGTCGATTGCAATGGTTCATGGTTAATATATGAACGTGTCTCATTCAATTCAATAAGATGACTAGCCAGTCTTTTAGTTCCAACTAGGAACGCATGATCAATCATTTAGTCAAGGTAACAACGAATGTCAATTCCTGACAAGGTATAGAAGTCAAACTAGTATTTAGTATGGTCGAGTCTATAACTCTCCGGGTTAAGTACCAATGATACGGGTGCCCACAAGCCAATCAAGACACGGGGCACACAACAATATGTATTGAAATACTAACATGCATCAAGTGGCACAATCTAGCGGATTGCGCGGGATGAGACAAAATGCTTAAATTCGACGAATCACACGGGATAAGACAGACGGCACAAATTTAGCAAAACGTACGGACTGAAATGACTGTTATGCGCACACATGTGGAGAATACACTGATTCACTGTGGGGGCATAGCAGTCCCTCTAGGAGCATAGTAGTTCCTTGGGCGCATGACAGTCCCTTTGGGTGCATAGGATGCCTTTGGGCACATAGCATGCCCCTGGGCACATAGAATGCCTTGGGTGCATAACATGGCTTGGACGTATAACATGGCTTGGGCGCATAGCATGGCTTGGGTGCAAAGCAAGGCTTGGGCGCATAACAGTGGCTTGGGTGCATAGCATCGCTTGGGCGCATAGCATGGCTTGGGCGCATAGGAGTTGCTTGGGCACATAGCATGGCTTGGGCGCAGAGCATGGCTCAGTTACTGCGGGCGCATAAGATACCATGGGCCCACATACTGTTCTTCTTCTCCAACCCCAGAAGAAGAACCATGGAACCCATGAACTTCTAAAGTCCATAAATCACTCTAAATAATTTGAAATTCGGGTTTTCAAAGGTCTAACTTGAGTAAAATCAAATTCTCTACAACATGGAACAATCAAAACTTGAAAATAATGAAGTTTGAGAGATCAAAACCCAAGAAAATAACGATTTGCATAAACTTAGATCTACACACAACCATCTATGGAAATCAAAAACTTCAAGACCTAAACTTGTATAGAAGGAGGAGAGGAACAACATGGACTAACAATAAATGGTGATGCATAAAATCCCTCATGGTGTGCAAGATGTACTTGCCTCTCCAAATTGGATTAGGGTTTTTGTGAAGGAAAAGAAATGGGAGTTGTGAGGAGAGAGAAAAGTAAAAGGGTATAAATAAAGTCAAGTTTGATCTCTACCACCCATTCCTTCCCCACACAATCTAGGCCATCCACCCCTTATCATGATGAACCAAGCTAAACCAAGTTGGTTCAACATGAACCAAAATAAACCAAGAGTTAAGCAAAAGCAGAAAATAAAATACATAAAATAATTAGCATGTAATTAAAGGAATTAAATACAGAATAAATGCATGATAAATACTAAATTACAGTCAAGTAGTACACGTATTAAAATAACGTATCCCGGGAACGTGGAGTGATAGGAATCCTCGTATACGTACATAAGCTGTATATATATATAGTCACCTGCCAGAATATAAGTATCTAATCTCATCACAGCTTATCACAAAATAAATAAGAGTCCAATAAATAATAAGTGCATCAAAGAGATAGCCGGTGGTCATTCCCACTCCAAACAACTATGATAAATAGTCACAATGATCGGAGTCCAACCTCCGCAAAATAGAAATTAAAGAGATGTAAAAATGTCTAGTAAAATGTCTCAAGGAAATCAATAAGGTAGAAGACAGTGGGAGATGCCTCATCATCAATGTAGGATGGATCCAATGTCGCTCCGTACTCCTGCGGGAAGTTGTCTAATCCTGGAGAGATAATCAGGTCCTCAGAGGGATGTAGCAAGATATAAGAAAATATCATGCCATATAAACTGTGATTATATAGTAAAAAGAAAGGATGCATGCAATCGGGTTCCTGACCAGTCTATTATGAATATGCAATTGAGAAACAATCATTCGATGCATGAGCCCTAGCTAAATATAGGATTCGGTATAGTCCCCTCTTGGGCACCAGTGACCAAGCGCATAACGTTCAAGAACGTCAGTGGCCAACCTGAGAGGATAATCATACCCGTATCTCCAGCGGAGCTTTCGGGTTACAGGGGAAGTGTAATCGAAGCCCATACGTCAGGTACTGATCTCCCCACCCAATACCTAAATCATCATCTCCATAACTGATATGTACCTTTAGTAACCGCCAAGTCTTCTAACATGCAATTATATTGGCAGTTACTCCTATCCGTCACACGCTCCATACATATTGGTGCCAGCTGACTACGCGGGTATGTGTCTTACATGTGACTTACAACACGTGGTAAAGCAAGTGTCAAGGCCTTATGAGATATACCAATACCTCCTCAATAATGGGTGGTTACTAGGCTAAGTCAATGCAAGAGAAATAAATAAAAGCGAGAAAGCGACCGATAGAGTCGCTTGCACCCAAGTGTGACTTGGATGCACAATTTTATAATATCAACAAATAAGAAATGCTGAAAATAGCAACTAAAAATAGAAATATAATAATCACAGAGTAAGATGGCAAGGTATCTTGCTTGGTGGTACGAAGGTGGCAAGTCGAAAAATCATAATATCAGCAACAGAAATGTTACAATCTCCAAACAACTTTGAATGCTGAAACAAACATCAAGAACGTATTCAAAATAAGTGATATACCGAAGAAACGCATGTCCAAAAGTCTAATTCTGGAACAGGGGTAAAATCGTAATTTTGGGTCAAAATGATGTTCGTCGTTGGACCCGTTTTGCACCGAAACACGTGCCAAAACCTACGGTCTCCAAAGTCATCAAACTACATGTCTATGGGTCTGGTTTGAGGAGGCAAACTCAACGATATGTCCAATCTTGGACTCCGATGAGCCGTGTACAAAATCGCTCATTGGGTTGGGTTATGGGCTCGCCAAATTTGGCGCTCCGAATAGCCTTCTTAGAATTGGACCAAACTTGGCATATATGACCAAAAAATTGATACGTTTCTGCTGGCACAATTTTGCGTCGACCAGACGAACGTGCACGAAGTTATGGCCAAGTTTGCAAAATGTTGATACGGAGGTATCTCGATGGATACACACTGATTTCGTCGCGCACGGGCAACGAAATCGGATTTTGTCTGTTCCCACACGTCGACAACATCCATACACACCTTTTGATGCGTATAGTGTGCGACCACGTCGTTCGGTTTGTTGGGGCGCACGCCGTATCGAGAAGTTTTCTAAAGTTTTTAATATTTTTAATACAATTTTTCGCACAAGTTCAATGTTACATAACTTTCTGTACAATTGATGAAATATACATCTACGAGATGCGTTTTGATCTCGGTTATGTTGACTTCAACCTGTTAATTAGTTTCAAGAAAACCCTAGTGTTTTTTCAAAAACCGGGTTGCAATTAGGGGTCGGGACAGCCTTCTAAACTCTGTTTTTGAACAGAATTTCGCTCAACTTCGCGTCGAGCTCCAGGGCGATACACGGGTTTATATCGAAATCCCTTTAGAGGGTTTCGAGAGGGTTATACGGTCTTCCTATAGGACTTTGTAGAACTAGAAATGTAGAGCGTGAAGAAAATACAATAGGAAGGAAGGAGGGTACCTGTAGTGGTCAAAAACAGAGTGGCCTCTGTTTTCTGTGTCGGCCTGGACTGGCTGGCAGCCATCGCGCAGTGGTGCGGCATTGTCAGCGGCCAGGGGCAGTTCACTGGGACGTGGGGGTGCTCCAGGAGTCGAGTGTTGGGGTCGATGTTGATGGATTTAGGTATACACGATTTTGTTTTTGAAGAACTCCATGACTCTCCTCTGCGCGTATATATGCTCGGATGTGACCAAACTGATTTCGTGTTATCAATGGGAATACGAGACTGGATCGGATTTCGCGTAGGTTAGGAATTTCTATACCATCCAATTTTAGGAGATCAAAGGGATATGATCAAATCCGAATCGAAAATAAGAAGGATTCTTGTTTATTGAATCCGCTGATTCAGAAGGCCGGGTCGGGTTATCTACAGCACTGTAGCTGCGGTTACAGTGCTAGCTTGTTTTCTTTTTCTTTTTCTTTTTAACTCAACACACACACACACACACACACACCACACACACACACACACACACACACACAGACATATATATATATATATATTATATAATATATATATATATATATATATAATATATATATATGAAACTTAGAGCAATTTAGCTAGCATTAAAAATAAAATAGTATAAATCACTATCTAAAATTTTTAATAATGTTGTAGACTATATTTAATAGTATAATACATACACACCAAAATATATATATACATACCTTAACTACAACTAAATAAAAATATATATAAAAAATAAAATTATAAAAATTTCTGTATAGAATATGGGGGTTTACATCCTACCCAACTTAAAGAAAATTTTGTCCTCAAAATTAAACTAAGGTAGGGGTAAAATGTAATGCAAAATTGGAAGGGGTCTAATCATGCAAGACGTATCTTGGTCTTCGAACAAATACGGGGAGCGATTTCGGATGTCGTCCTCGTGCTCCCATGTAGACTCCCCTCGCGAGTGATGATTCCAAACCACGCGAACCAATGGTATAGATTGATTCCGCAACACCTTCACTCGGCGATCGAGGATACCTACGGTTGCTCTTCGTACGACAAGCTCGGCCCAACTGTGATTTCGGAGTGATCGAGCACGTGGCTGTTGTCTGCCACGTATCGCCTCAGCTGCGACACATGGAATACATCATGTACTCTCTCTAATGACGGTGGCAATGCCAATATGTAGGCCACCTCTCCAACCCGTTCCAAGACATCGAAAGAGCCAATGTATCTTGGACTCAAATTGCCACGTCCTACGAATCGAATCGTGCCACTAGTGTGGGATATATTCAAGAACACATGGTCGCCTTCCTTGAACTCCAAAGGTCGACGATGATTATCTGCCCACTGCTTCTGACGATCCTGCGCTGCTCGCAGGTGGTCCTGTATCTTCTTAACCTTCTTCACTGTACTCTAAACCAACTCGGGACCCAATATCTGTCGCTTTCCGATATCGCTCCAACAGACATGAGATCGATACTTTATACCATATAATGCCTCAAACGGAGCCATCTGAATGCTCATTTGAAAGCTTTTATTGTAGGAAAACTCTACAAGATGAAGGTGGTCCTCCCATGATCCGCCAAAATCAAGCATATACGCTCTTAACCTATCTTCTAGCTTTTGAATGGTATGCTCTGACTGGCCGTCTATCTGCGGATGGTAAGACGTACTGAACTTCAAGCGCGTATCCAAATTGTCCTGTATACTCCTCCAAAGTGTAAAGTGAACCTCGAGTTACGATCCATACGATACAACTGGTACACCGTGCCTTCACTATTTCTTTATAACATATCTGCCAAAACTTCTGTGGATTGTCCTACTCTAAAAGGTAAGAAGTGGGCCGACTTCGTAAGTCTATCAACAATCACCCATACTGCATCACGTCCACTAGGACTCCGGGGAAATCTTGTGACGAAGTCCATAGTAATGTGCTCCTATTTCCACTCGAGAATGGGTAGCGGCTGTAATAATCCGGCCGACCTCTGGTGCTCGGCCTTCACTTGTTGGCAAACTAAACACTTGACCACGAAACGAGCTATCTCCTTGTTTATTCCGTGCCACCAATAATACTGTCGTAAGTCCCGATACATCTTAGTTCCTCTGGGATGAATAGAGTAAGTCGAACTGTGTGCTTTTGCCATCAATTCCTGCCTAACTCTTCATTAGGAACATAATACGATCGATCACGCATCGCAATATCCCATCGAGATGAATCCTTAATCCCGTCTACTCTCCTACTTTAGTCCTATCTCGAAGCCGTCGAAATCTAGCATCCGTAGGTAATGCCGCCATGATCCTCTCTACTAGTGATGATTCTACTTGTAGGTTGCCTAACACGCCATCTGCTCCAGGTAATACGACCTCAATACCAAGCTGCTGCAAGTCTCTGATCAACTCCTTCTGCGTAGTCAAGAAGTGTGCCATGGACTTACGGCTTAATGCGTCTGCTACGACATTAGCCTTGCCCGGATGATAATGTAGCTCGATCATTTAATCCTTCATTAACTCCAACCAACATCGCAGTCACATATTCAACTCTTTTTGTGTGAACATATTTGAGGCTCTTATGATCAGTGTAGATATCAACCTTTTCGTCGTACAAGTAGGTCTCCATAGCTTCAAAGCAAAGATACACCCACTGCGATTTGCTCTAGTCGTGGGTCGGGTAATTTCTTCTCATGCACCCTCAGCTGTCTCGATGCATACGCTACTACACGACCTTGCTGTATTAATACATCCTAATCCCTTTCCGGATGCATCACTGTAGATCATAAATCCTCCTAGGCCCGATGGTAGTGTCAAGATTGGTGCCGTGGTCAAGCGCTTCTTCAACTCGTAAAAAATGGCTTGACACTCGTCTGTCCATACAAACTCCCGATCCTTGTAAGTGAGTCGAGTCATAGGTCCTGCTATTCGAGAGAAATCTTCTATGAACCTTCGGTAATATCCCGCAAGTCCAAGAAAACTTCTCACCTCATAGAAGCTGATGTGGGAAGGGCCATGCCTTGACTACTGTGATCTTCTCCGGATCTACCGATATGCCGTTTCTAGTAACAATATGTCCAAGATATGATACTTCCTTGAGAAAGAACTCACACTTGCTAATCTTTACATAAAGTCACTCATTTCTTAATATTCCCAAAACAATCCGTAGATGCTGCTTATGCTCCTCTTGGCTCTTAAAGTAAATCAAAATATCATCTATAAAGACGACTATATATTTGTCCAAGTACTAGTGAAAGATCTTGTTCATTAAATTCATGAAAACTGCGGGAGCGTTGGTCAAACCGAAAGGCATGACCAAGAACTCGTAGTGTCTATACCTCGATCGAAAAGTCGTCTTTGCAATGTCTTCCTTCTAAACCTTCAGTTGGTGATAGCTCGATCGTAAGTCAATCTTGGACAATACTTTTGCTCCACTCATTTGATCGAATAGATCGTTTATACCGCAAGGGATACTTGTTCTTCACCATCACTACATTTAATGCGCGGTAGTCGATGCACATGTGCACTGTCCCATCTTTCTTAGGCACACAAAGAACGGCGCTCCCCATGGTGGCACACTAGCACGAATAAGGCCTTTCTCCAATAAGTCATCAATCTGCATCTTCATCTCTACCAACGCCTTCGGTGCTAGTCGATATACTCGAGAAGAAATAGGCCCGGCTTTCGGAATAAGCTAATAGAAAATCAATATCTTGGTCAGGTGGCAGTCCTGGCAAATCCTCGAGGAACACCTCCTCAAACTCAGTGATGACAGGGTGCTGAGGGGTGTCCTACATCATCATATGAGTCTCAATGTGGGTGCATCACGACTCCCTCCTTCTTCCTTAGTGAACTCGAACTCCGTCGCATTCGGAGGTCTAAAGACGATACTGCCCCTATAGCAGTCTATAAGAGCAAAATGCTGGCTCAACCAGTCTATTTCGAAAACCACGTCGAATGTTGGCATATGAAATACGAGAAGTCGTGCCTTCATCTCTCTACCACATATTACTACAGGACAAAGTCTACAAACACCACTAACAGGTACAACTCCTCCTCCAATGAGTATTCTAATGTTCTTAGATAAGGGTGTAATGAAATATTGTGTCTAGTGGCAAAACTAGTGGCTATGAATGAATGAATGACCCTAGTGTCAAACAATGTAATGGCGGGGAAAAAAACTAAAATCATACCTGCTATAACCTCTGCCTCTGTCTCTATATCCTCCACAGCAAGCGAGAATGCCTGTCCATAATTTTGTCCGTACTCTGAGCTCTGGCCTTGTTGTACTGTGTGCCTTGGGAAGGCAATGGTGGAGGTGCTCCTGCTGCTGGTCGGGTTGGGGGTGCTGACGCTGTAGGCCTCAAGGCCTGATGTGCATGTACTAATGCTCGCTGCTCGGGGCAATCTTTGGCCAAGTGCGTCCCGATCCACATATCATACATAATCCCAACGAAGTTGGTAGTCATCTCTGATATGTCCTTGCTTTCATAAAAGTGGCAAGTGGACTTCTGGTAGGGTGTAGTCCTCTGCTGGTACTATCTCGTGGTCCTCCTGATAGGTCCTCCCTGAGTAGCTCGGACTAGTGTAACTGAGGGTGTATGATGCCTTGATGTTTGCTGCTGCTTCTTACGAAGAATATCCTGAACACGAGCTTCTTCCAAGACAGCTGAATGGGAGACTCGAGACTGTGTAATCGTATAAGACTTGAGATCTGGTGCCAGCTGCTGATGGAATCTCCTCGCCTTCTCTAACTCTATCGGGATTAATCCCGTACCAAATCTACTCAGGCGATTGAACTCTGAGTCATACTCATCAATGTCATATTCCCTTGCTTCAGGTGAAGAAACTGGTCGTATAGACCGTCTCAAACATGAGTAGGGAAATCTCTCATAAAATGCATCATAGAACTGCTTCCAGTGATCCCAGTGCCTAATCGTCTCTTTTCTACTTTCCACCAGTGGTGAGCATTGTCTTCTAACAGTAGGTCCATCGCTGTTATCCAATCTCAAGCTAGCAACTAGGATGCCTTCAGTAGCTTCTCTGTACTAATAAGCCATTGTGACACCTCTAGTGGCTCCTCCGTTCCTCTGAAGGCATTGGGGTTCATGTCGTAAATTCTTGATAGAGCCTTCATAAGGATGCAGAGCCGGTGCTGGTACTGGTGCTGGTACTGGAGGTGGAGGTCTAGCCAATGGTGCCATTATAGTCTGTCTCATCAGCTCGGTCAGATGCCACTGAGCCTGCATCATGGCGTACATAAACTAGAAAGTAGGGCTCCCATCCATCGGTGGTGGAGGCATCTGGGCCCCGACTGTGGTAGAAACTGCTGAGGGAATGGTGGTGGTGGAGGTAGTGGTGCATTCCCTCCTGGTGGCATGGTAGGGTCCTCCCCAGCCTGGCTGACTGGGGGTGCTCGATATCTGGGTGCACCATCGTCGGTGTCGTATAGGTTGTGACTGTCCTGGCTGGTTGGTGTCATCGGAGTCATTGGAGGATTCTGTCCCTCCGCGGTAGCCTCTTCACCAGATGTGAGGGCCAAGGTAGAAGTATGTCCGCTTCTTAGATTCATACTGTTGGCATAAGGAATATGACGATATTTGGAGAGGTTAGATATGAGGTAATTCAAGTAATCAAAGGGATTTGAAAAAATTGAAGTCAAGGAAAGTAGTAGTTCTGGATGAAATATTATTCCTATTCCTATATGCAGGCTTGTTAGGCACAGTCATGTAATCCAACAATATTTTTTGTCCTGCATGGGCTACCACAAAAACATATGACGTTCCAGTCCCAAAATACTTAGGACCAAGTACGCAACATGCCAGCTGCACATGTACGGAGAATACTCAATATACGAATCTTCGTATACGTACATAAGCTGTATATATATAATATAGTCACAGGCCAGAATATAAGTATCTAATCTCATCACAGCTCAGCACAGAATAAATAAGAGTCTAATAAATAATAAGTGCATCAAAGAGATAGCCGGGTGGTCATTCCCACTCCAAACAGTTATGATAAATAGTCACAATGATCGGAGTCTAACCTTTGTAAAATAGAAAGTAAAGAGATGTAAAATGTCCACTAAAATATCTTAAGGAAATCAATAAGGTAGAAGTCAGCGGGAGATGCATCGTCATCAATGTAGGATGGATCTAGTGCCGCTCCGTACTCCTGCGGAAGTCGTTTAATCCTGGAGAGATAACCAGGTCCTCAGGGACGTAGCAAGATACAAAAAAACCATGCCATATAAATTATGATAATATAGTAGAAAAGAAAGGATGCATGCAATCGGGTTCCTGACCAGTCTACTGTAAATATGCAATTAGAAACAATCCTTCGACGCCTGAGCCCTGGCTGATGTAGGATCCGGTATAGTCCCCTCTTGGGCACCAGTGACCAAGCGCATAACATTCAAGAACGTTAGTAGCCAACCTGAGAGGATAATCATACCCGTATCTCCAGCGGAGCTTCCGGGTTACATGGGAAGTGTAATTGAAGCCCATAGGCCAGGTACTGATCTCCCTACCTAATGCCTAGTATCATCATCTCCATGACTAATATGTACCTCTAGTAACCGCCAAGTCTTCTAACATGTAATTCTATTGGCAGTTACTCCTATCCGTCGCACGCTCATACGTATCGGTGGCCAGCCGACTACGCGAGTACGTGTCCTATATGTGACTCACAATATGTGGTAAAGCAAGTGTCAAGGCCGTATGAGATATACCAATACCTCCTCAATAATGGGTGTCGCTAGGCTAAGTCAATGCAAGAGAAATAAATAAAAGCGAGAAAGCGACCGATAGAGTCGCTTGCACCCAAGTGTGACTTGGATGCACAGTTTTATAATATCAGCAAATAAGAAATGCTGAAAATAACAACTAAAAATAAGAATATAATCACAGAGTAAGGTGGCCAGGTATCTTGCCTGGTGGTACGAAGGTGGCAAGCCCAAAAATCTCAATATCAGCAACAGAAATGTCATAATCTCCAAACATCTCCGGATGCTGAAACAAACATCAAGAACGTACTCAAAATAAGTGATATACCTAAGAAACGACTGTCCAAAAGATTAATTTTGGAATAGATAAAATCGTAATTTTGGGTCAAAACGATGTCGCCGTTGGACCCATTTTGCACCGAAACACGTGCCAGAACCTACGGTATTCAAAGTCGTCAAACTACATGTCTATGCTCCGGTTTAAGATGAACTCAATGGTATGTCCAATATTGGATTCCGATAAGCAGTTGTTTCACTTAACAAAATGCCTAAAATTGGCTTTTAAAGAAAATAAAAAAAAGTACAAATAGATTCTGGAGAGTATTGCTATAGAAGTCTGATCTGAGAGTGATCACTTTGTTCCTTGGACCACACGATGATGATGAAGAGAACTGCTTGAAGAAGATGAACAATCGAAAGAACTAGTCACCAGAAAGGTATCGATACAACGACTGATGGCACAGTCGAATGCTTTCCTGCTTGCTTCACCCTGTTCTTGAGAAAAAGTTGAAGAAATGCTTCGGGGAATATCACTCCGAATGTATGAGTTTTCTCAGAATCTTCACTTCTATATATCTCTCTTGATGTCCTTCTTTTGTTAAAAATAAGTCTATTTATAGACTAGACCCTCTTTGCGAAAAAGCAACAAAATTGGGTCTCTACGCAAGTAACTGCCACCCACGATCGAAAAATCCTTTACGCGTTATGACACGTGTCCCATGTAGAGTTTTGATCTCTACGCATGGTGACAAGTGTCCCACAACTTCAACAATATAGGGAGAGTACGTACATACGTTCTCGATAAGTGTGGCATAAAGCCACGTATGCAGACCACGTTCTCACATATCCAGAAAAGATTGGGCGTAAAAATAACCCAAAACAAACTTCCTGCATAAAGTAGCAGACCGGGCGTAAAATAACCCAAAATAGACTTCATGCGTAAAGTGGCTGAAATGTAGCCTTGAGCGTATAATTAGCTCAAATAAACTCTACGCACACAAAAGCCTTGAGCGTAAAAACTCGAATAGCTTTCATGCGTAAAAGAAGCAGTCTCTTGAGCGTAAAGTAGCCCATCTGCACGCTAAACGACAAGTGTTGGGTTTGGTGTAAAAATCTTCTCGGCTTCTGTGTAATTTGCTGTCAGAAAATTATTCTGTCAGAACAATATCACGCGCATTAAATGTGATGTGGACAGCTTGTCTCCCGCGTAAAGGTTTGAGGATGGATCTCGCGTAAAGTAGTTCGCGTAGAGTTTACTCTGTTTGATGTTTGTGTAAAGTGTGAATCTGACTCAGTTTGACTTGCGTAAAGCTCTTAACTTCTTTGATTTGGTCTATGAAATTTATTTTATGCTTCTACAAGACCCCTTCAAAGTTTTCAAATTTTTCCAAAATTTGAAATACTTTGAACAGAAGCTTAAAATCCGGGATATCCAAAGTCTGCGTAAAGTTCGAAATATCCAACAGTCATCCACGTAGAGTTCGGGATACACAACAGTCATCCGTGTAGATTTGGGATACCCAACAGTCATCCGTGTAGATTTTGAGAATTTAAACCGATTTCAAAATTTCCTATAAATAGAGCTCTGCTAGTAGAGAGAACTTTTACTCATCTCTCAATCTCCTTTGCTCTCGTCTTCGAAATCCTAGTCTTCAAAAATCCCCGATGGCACCAAAGGGCAAGACCTCTGTCGGCGCTACGGGCAAGAAGCCCGCCGTCGCTGCCTCGTCGCTGCTGATCGAGCAAAGACCACCATTCCAACATCATGGCGACCCCGAGACCTAATCCCGCTGTGGCTCCGGCCATGATAGGTAAAACCCTATCTAGTTCGGCCGTAGGTTCGTCGGAGAAAAAGAAAAACTGAACCCTAAACTTTACGCCCACGTTTATACGTGTCAGCGTAGAATAAAAATTACTAAATACGTCCACGTCTATACGTGCCAGCGTAAAATATAAACAACAAAATATCCCACGTTATACGTGCCAGCGTAAAAAATGTAATCAACAAAATACGCGTACGTCAATGTGCCGCGCGCAAACAACAAAATACGCTCACGTCAATACGTGCCAGTGTAAAAACAACAAATACGCCCACGTCAATACGTGCATGCGTAAAATATAAACAATAAAATACACTTACGTCAATACGTACCCGCATAAACAACAAAATACTCTCACGTCAATACGTGCCAGCGTAAAACAATAAAATATGCTCACGTCAATATGTGTACGCGTAAACAACAAAATATGCTCACGTCTATACGTGCCAGCGTAAAAATATGCAAGTCACCCACGTTCACACGTGTCAGCGTAAAATGTTAAAAATATGCCCATATTTATATGTGCCAGCGTAACTACACAAGTGATACTTTGCGTAAAAGTCCATTCTGAAAGCAGTGAACTTTTGTACTTAAAATTTTTAATCAACTTAACTTCTACGCGTAAGCATAAAGTTTGCATAGTCAAGCTCTCTAGTATAGAGTCTTTAATTTTATCGTAAAATTCAGAATAAGTCATCGGCGTAAAATTTAAACTAGATTTTTACTAATCTTGATTCTTCTTTTTCTTCTGGCAGTGGACATGCAGATTCATCCTCTCGCAGAGTCGGCTCACCAGCTGGTATTGTGGGCTCAAACTATTTAGAAATCTGTCTCATGTCGAATTCCCACAAAGTGACAAGCAGTACCCTGAAAGAGACAACAAATAATAGCTGCTCAGGGACAGAATGCTGCTATCATTGATGAATGGAGAATTGCTGGTGTCGCTAGATGGCCAGTAATTTTTGAAGCTTACCTTCATGTTCGGGGACGCTATTGATTTACAATCACAAACGAACCCCAAAAAGGAAGCTTGGGTGTTTAAGTTTAAAGAGAGGGCGATGTATCTTCCAGACATGGCAATGGATTATCCCCTATCTTCATTTGTTCATGCCACCCATCCAAGACAGATGCTATGGAACCTGACTCCCAGCAGTCATGGTAGTTCAGGCAAAATTATTTTCAAGAGGATGGGGCCAATCAAATGGGCTACCATACCAGCACTCCTAGTGGTGGTATCATTCCTTTCGCTGGTCTACTGCCTGGATTCACACCAAGCAAGATTCAGCTTTGATTCAACCAGTACAGATCCCCATGTTCATAAAAAGTTTATGAAGGCCTCAAATTATATCCCAGGCCAACCCGAGGCTACAAGGATGGATGACTCCTCATAATCAGAATTGGATTCAACTTAGTGCTTGGATCATGAAGAACTTCAAAATAGAACTGCAAGCCATTGGACTATATGAAGCAGTAGCCTCCATGTGTCAGGGCATACCAATGAACAACAACTTGTTCTTGGATTTAATGGAATTATATATCAGTTTAACAGGGACTTTTGCAACCCCGATAGGAGAATAGGTTTTGTACTGCATGAGATACAATTTATCTCCAAGCTGCCGATGGGTGAAGCTCCATATGAAGAGTACGTTCCCTCCAACCGGGAACTAGCAGAGATAAGGAGAAAAATCCTAAGTCAGTTGAGGTCTACGAAGAATTGATGTGTAATTACCTGACTTGCACCACTATATATGAAAGTGGATCACATTTGGCCTACATCAATAAATGGACAACATATCTATTACTACCATAAGAATAGAATATCCAAGGATGATAAAGAAATTTCAAGATA
The DNA here is from genome assembly GCA_029216955.1 of Iris pallida. Taxonomy (NCBI): domain Eukaryota; kingdom Viridiplantae; phylum Streptophyta; class Magnoliopsida; order Asparagales; family Iridaceae; genus Iris; species Iris pallida. The sequence goes on along the minus strand of JANAVB010011199.1, from coordinate 4,591,729 downwards.
ATAAGGCTCAGCCTATCAACCCTAGTTTAATCATCCCTGTTGATTCAATAAACACTTGGATGGCCATCTATAAGTCTCCGATAAATATTTGGCCACCAAGGCTGGAGAATTACCTGCTGGGACCGAAGCATTGAGCTTTTTGAGACATGGCAGTCGAAAGCTCTCAAAAGAAGCTTTGTTGGCGGGTTTTCTTCCTCTGTGGCTGCGGAGATGGGTCGTACCAGGGATTGGCACAGCCGACAGAATTTATCAAAATGTACTATGGCCAGCAGTACGTTTGGTATTCAAAGTCAGAATCAACCTATTATCGGCAATGGTATGTCGGATAAATGTAGGTTTGCGAGCATTTGGTGACGAACTGATCTAATGCTTCTCACCGAAAAGATTTCCCTAGGGTGGAGATGCCCTACACCTATTTGATAGGCTGGTTGTTGCATCACAACTGCAGTTTGTTGCCACCAGCCCTGGAAATAATATGGAGGTATTCCTCCAAAATTTAATAAAGCCATGTGGACTGCAACTTCAGTGGTTGACAACCCGGGCAGCATTAAACTACTCTCATGGGTGGAACTTCTTCTGCACACGACCGCCAGTTCTAGCTGATTCTTCGGTATGTAATTTGAAGATGTAGGTGAAGGGAGGACTTCATTACCTGCGCCAGTTTTAAATGGCTAATGTGCATCAGACCCTCATCTGATGTATAGGATGAAGATAACTGTGCGTTCGAACCGTATCTACCCATCTGTTCGCTTCGTTTGGATATGACCAACTTCACGTTGGTAATCCCTCCACCAACTTCCACCATTATAGAAAATTAATTGATGGTGCAAGGCATGGAGGTACTTTAGCACTGGCATGTACCGGTGCTAGATTCCGGGTATCAACTGCTACAAGTACAACTGAGCTACGAATGCTTCATATGTATGCTCGTTTTTATGCATCCATTCGCTCCTTCGCGAATTACTACAACATGAAGGGAAGTCTTAGAAGGGCTAAGGAAGGAAACATCGAAGAACCAGTCAGGGTTCCTTCGGACGTACCCGATGATGTTGTTGTTCCAGATGAGTATCTGGAAGTGATCCCTACGGGAGTTGGGGAACCAGCTGCAGGACCGATTATCATCTCCAAAACCCGAAAACGGAAATCAAAAGCAGCTGTTACCCTCCAGGAGAAGAAGAAAAAAGTCACTGTCAAAGGGCCTTCTAGACAGAGAGCCGCTACTCCAGAGAGCAAAACTCCTGTCGAGGAGCATCATAATATTACATCTTCTTCAGCTCAACCTGGAGAAGGGTCTTCGGCATCCCAACCCGCAGCATCAACAGAAATGGTAGGAGTCTTGTCTCCCGGACGCCTCAGCGCTTCACTACATCTGACTTCGCCACAAAAGGCGAAAGCTATTGAAGACACCGCCACAACTCATGTTAATAACCCAGAACCCATCCCATCAGATGAACCAGCTCTTGACTTCGACGATGATGACTGGGATCAGGATTATGACTCACTATTGCCACGTCCTGCACCTACTCCAGGTAAATATAATGTAGCTCCCCTTCCCGAAATTTTTTTAAAAATATTTTTTTATTTATTTGATTTAGAATAGTTATTTTTAGAATTTATAAATAATTATTTTAATTAATTATTACAGTAGATAACTTTAGCCATGTCGAGTTTTGAAGTACCAGGCGACTAGGAATTATGGCACGGATAGTGCAGTGGCGTGCCTTGACTAGTGTTTAGCCATGGTAGGGGGATACCGAGCCATAGAGACGTCCTAACTAGGAAAACCAGGACAAGTTGCGAGTTAATCCCTATAAATGATTTAATTAGTCATTTATTAATATCTTGACTTTTAGGAAATTTGGTTATACCAAACTAGTCCGGACTGGGCTCGAACCAAGCCCAAAGTCCATAACGTGTTGCAGTGTGACCAAAGACGTCAGGATAGACATATATTGTATTGGTATCTTACCTTGCTAATTTTGGAGATAATTCTAGGAACAATTGTTATATATATTTAAACATAATATATGTGCTTGTTATTAGAAATAATATTTTATTTAATAATATAGTAAATATTTCTCCTTAACAAATATGTTGTATTTTATGGAAATTAACTAAGTTATATATATATACTTGAATATATGTATATGTATAGAAGTGCATTTATAGTATATAAAAAAAATTAGGCTTTATATATATACATGTGAAACCATATTATTTTATTTTATTTGTATAAAATGTTGTATATTTACATTAAGATTCTATATGGCAATATTGAATACTTAGAATAGTTTATTATTTAAAATTGTATTCATGGTGTATATATATATATATATATATATATATATATATATATATATATATATATATATATATATATATATATATATATATATATATATATACAACATTTATATATATATATATATATATATATTTTAATATATATATATATATATATATATATATATATATATATATATATATTTTATATATATATATATATATATATATATATATATATATATATATATATATATATATATATATATATATATATATATATGTATAAATATAAATATATGGTATATATACGTATTTATTATATGCATATATATATATATATATATATATATATATATATATATATATATATATATATATATATATATATATATATATATATATATGTGTGTGTGTGTGTGTGTACGTGTATGTATATATAAAATATATTATACATGTGTATATGTGTATTTGTATATAAATATATATTATAAATATATGTGTATGTGTGTATATATATGTATATATATACATAAGTATTTATAGGTGTATATATATGCATATATATTAATTGCTAAAAAAGGAAAAAAAGAAAAAACAAATAAATAGCTAAAACCCAGCAGCAGCAATTCCAAACTAGCCGAGCCCATACTCGGCCTAAACCCAAGTGGACCCGGCCCAACCACCCTCAAACCGAAGCACGAGCAACAAATCAACCCAACTGTAGCAGCCATGCCCACCCCGAAGCCCCCTCGGTTGTTGCCAAAGCCAACCCGAGCATATATAGGTCTGCTCGAACGAGAGAAAGGTCGAGGAAAAACCCTAACCCTAAACTTGACCCCGTCGTCCCTACCACCTGGGCACACCACCCCACGCGCGCGCACCGCCGAGGTCCGCCGCCGGCAGGCCGGAGCCGCCGCGGCCGTGCGTGTACGGAATCACAACACAGCAGCGGCAAGCCGTACGGGCGGACTTTGCAGCGACGTTCCGTCGCATACGGTCCATGGTTTTGTGATTCGTCTTTTCAGGTATAAACCTAACATATACCACTTCAAATGCCTTCAAATAGAATTAATTATAGTGTGCTAAATCACCCATAAAAATGACGCCAAAACTGGTGAATCACTGTTCGAAAATAGGACAGTTTCGTCGACCGAACCCTTAGTTTAGAAGGCGATTCTATGACAGGATATTCAGTATTTTTGAAATCCCTCTGAATAGGATTATAGACAACCTACATAGAGTTAAAACCCTTCTCGTAGTTTTTGATTTCATCATATGTGTGTCAGGGAAACGAATCTTGAAAATCAGAGAAAACCATCTTCAAAAATAGAATTATTTTTAGAAAAACCTTCAATACGACGTGCGTTCCGCCAATCCAGGCGACGTGGTCACGAATCGAAGGCATCGAAAGGTGCGTAAAGGCTTCGTGGACGTGTGGACTTTGACGGAATTCAAATTGGTTGCGTGTGCGCGACGAATTTGATGCGTATCCATCAAAATTTACCGTATCGGCCTCTGTGCAAGTTTTCCAATTACTTTGTGACGTTCGTCAGATCGAGAAAAAAGTTACGCCAACAGGACCGTATCATTTTTATGGTCCTGTATGCCAAGTTTGGTCCGATTCTGAGAATGTTGATCGGACCGCCGTTTTGCGGGCTCCAGGGTCCGACTCAACGGGCGATTTTGTGTACGGCCCACCGGAATCCAAAACTGGACATACGGTTGGGTTTGTATCGGAAAACTGAACCTGTTGACATGTAGTTTGACGACTTTAGAGACCATTGACTTTGGCACAATTTTCGGTGCAAAGCGGGTCCAACGGCGGACATCATTTTTGCCTGAAATTACCGTTTTGCCCCTGTGTCTAGAATTGGACTTAAGGACAGGCGATCCTAGCTAATTTGACTATTCTGAGAACATTGGTAATGTCTGTTTCAGCTTTCGGAGACATTTGTGGATTTTGGACTTTATGGTGTACTAGTTGACGGTATCTTATTGGTTCTTCGCGCTACCACCAGGCAAGTATACCTTGCCTCCCGCTACAGTTTATTTACATGTATATTTCTATTATTATATAGTTTTACTAGATGATTAGTTAATTATGATTTGTATATCAGGCATGCTAGTATAGATATAGTTCTTGTTCATGGTTAGCCTTGTAGTTCATATCGGATTGGTTCTCTCGTGTATCGTGAGTGTGTCATGTCGTGGCTTCACCTGTATCTTGACTGAGTCATGTCTGCAAGTATGTGTGAGTGAACTGCTATTCCTTTGTCTTTCCCATAACCTGCGAGTCCATACACGGGGCGAGGGTTGTCCTTTGCACCTGCGAGTCCACATACGGGACGAGGGTGACTTGTCTTGAAACTGACCTGCGAGTCCACATTCGGGGCGAGGGTTGGTATTCCATTGATCTACCAGCAGTTCATTTATGCATACTTGATCCCGTATCCGTGTTCATAGTTACCTGTTAGTAGCCATATGTCAGTTTTTGTCCAGTTTCTGTTTATACCCTGGTTATATTATTACATGATTAAACTGTTAGATAGGCATGTTTTATATATCTTGCTAGTCCTCTGAGGACCTGATGATCTCTTCAGGTTTAGCGATTGTATGGCGTTAGTTAGCAGAGCGGGATGGTAGAGGATTGCGATGCATGATACAGGTATTTGCTTGTGATATTTCTTTATTATCCTCTCGTGCTTTATATTCAGTACCATGATATACGCTGCTTATTTATAGACTCATATCACTCTTGGAGTCTAATCGAACAATATGCTAATGGGCTGCAGATCATGACCCATACTTGTTCATTCTTGTTTTATATGATTCCTGTGGATTGAGATATAGTTTAGATTAGATATGATACCCTATTCTGGACAGCTTATACGTACTCGAGTCGGGCTGGAGTCCGCTCGATACGTAGCTGGCTTGCTCACGAGCTCGCATCCGAAAACCGGGTGCGGGTCGTGACAAGTTATGTGGTGGTCCATGCAGGTCAGAGCATATCATATCGGTTACGTAACTATACTGATACGAGCCTGAGACCATGACTAAACCCTAGAAATCTCAATCCACTCTGCCTTGACACTTCTCCTAGAAATTCTCTGCATCCTTGGAAACTCCATATTTGCTCTCGATTATACTTCCTTGCTTTCCGTACCATTGATTCTCGTCCCTTTTATTTCGAGGTGACGAACGATCGTGCTGTCTAGGATTTATCAGAAATTCTTAAGTTATAATATAATATTGCTTGATTATTGAATATTTGCTTATTTATAGATATGAAGGATTATAGTTGCCATATGCCTAGATACCTGTCTGTAGAATTGTTAGAACCTCGTTAGAAGTTTATAAGGTTTTAGTGACCGTAATTTTAAGGAGTAGTGTGACCAAAGGTGGGTAGAATTCCTCAAGTAGTCGGAGTTATAAAATGACTAGAGAAGGCCATAAAATATCTTTGAGAAATTAAATTGAGGAGATTAAGGAAATAATAGACTTTGAATTTTATGGG
>JANAVB010011199.1:4500929-4580929 GCA_029216955.1 Iris pallida | reverse complement strand
GAGCTCCTGTGAATCAGTTAGTCTTGGTAGCAATGACAACTTTGACTTCATCTCAGCCTGCTACCAAAGCAACAACATCTGCTCCCAGTCTTCAGAAGAGGGATTTAGTAGAGCTCGCTGCAACACCAAGCTCTAACGCAGAAATGAATCTTTTAGTTGAGATTCATACAGAAGCTTTCTATAAAACCCTGGCGGCTCTGATCAAGATGGTCCTGAAGAAGTGCCTAAATTATGAAAACTTGAAGGGTGCGATTGCTCCCACTATTGGAAACGTCGCTATGTTCAATGATGCCGAGAGAGCAGTGGCGCTGGAGAAGGTAGTAGAGGGACTTGAACAGCCTATTAAAGAATATCTAAGGCTGTCAAGTGAAACCCTTGAAAGTCTCATCCAAACTGAGTATGATGCTTTATCTACTGAATACATCACTCAGAAAACTATTTTTAAAGAATCTCTCCTGGAGTACAACAACAAAGTTGCCAGAGAAAGAGCTTTTTTGTCTGAAACTAAACCTCAGCTGGAGACTCACAGAGAAGCCTATGAAACTTCAAACATGAAAATTCATCAACAGAATGATAGAATTCATGATGTTCAGGCAGAATTGGCTCGCTTGAAGGTGCAGAGAGAGCAAACGATCGTAGCTCGAGATAAGCATTTAACGCAGCGCTCAATTTTGGAGGAGAAAGTATTTGGTGCTGAAGCTACGGTAAAACCCCTAAATTTCTACGATATTTTTTTTTATTATTTATACAGATTTGAAATTTGGTATTGTACGCCACGTAGTCGTATTGTACGTCATGCGTGAAATTTTATTTCTTAAATTTGCTCGACGAGTGCGAATATGCGCGAGCGTACATATTTTAGAAAAACATTTTTTTCTATTTTTATATAGTTCCAAGATAATATATATAATAATTATTTTTAGCTATCAAATTTCTAAATATAAGAGTTATTTACGAAGAGCCTTCTTATAAAACGGTATATTAATTAAGTATATAATTGTAAATATTATTTGTGCATACATACATATTTCATAATTATTTATTAATTTATTTTTAAATAATAATATAATTTTCGAAATTAATATTATTAGTATTTTAGAAAATATATTTTGAAATTATTGTGGCATTTAAATCTTGATTTGAGTTTATGGAATAAATTAAATAGTTAAATATTTGTAATTTGATTTATCCCATTGGATTTTTAAACTAAAAATTTAATTTGATTTAAATTAGATTTGGATTTAGATTTTGATTTGATTGCTTTTAAACTAAATTAGGAAATATCTAAATTGGGTTTTAAATATCCTAATCCTTATCTAATTGGGAATTCCCACGTCCTATAAATAGGCAGGTACTCCTCCAATTCATTATTCATCCACAACAATTTCCACAATCCAAAGATCCGTGCATCGTGTCCGTGTTCCCTCCCAGTCCACAATCTTATTCCATTATTTACAATTCTATTATCCTTCCCGTGTCGGACACACCCCGACACCAACAAAATCCTAACCCTATCCCGACCAAGCCCCGCCTACCAGCCTCCGACCACCCCCCATCGTCCATCACCCTCCAGCCTACACCTCTGCCACAACGGAACCATCCGAACCCAGCAAACCACAACAGCCAGACACGATCACCATCTGACTGCACCCAACAACAAGACTAGTATCCCCAGACCCGCGTCGCAGCACCGCCGCCAACCCTCTCCTCACCGTCGACATCCGTAAACCCTCCTCACCACCAATATACCGGACGTCCGCCTCACCACATAACCTCCTCCTGACCACTGCCCTCTCCACAGCCACACCACCCCCCGGACCACCGGTCGACCCGACCAAAACCCCAAACAAAAATAACCAAACAAAAATACATCACTACCACCACCACGTACCTCGCCGCATCAGGACCCTCCTCGACGTCGACGCCGAACCCCACGACCACCTGCCGAGCGGAGCGCTGCCGATCTCCCCAGATCCGAGCGCCGCCGTACCGCGTTAGCCTCCGCCCTCGAGAAACCCGCTCCTCCGCGACTTTCCACTAGCCGCCGTGCTCGACCCAGACCGGCGCTCGCGGTGAACCGCTGTGCGCCACACCCGTGCTCGGCTCCGGCCGAGCGAGCGTCCTCCGTGCCGTCACCGACGACGCCCCCGCACACCCCTTTCGCTCATCTCCTCCGACTTCATCTCTTCTGTCCACTCGTCGCCGATCCACCCTCTCCCAGTCTTCGTCGGACCATGAACCCCGCTCCACCTCACGCAGGCGCTGCCCGTGCGGCCGAGACCGTGCCTAAACCTACCGGAGCGCGCCACCCAAACCCCTCCGATCGACCGCGCCTGCTTTCTCTCTTCCTCCGCCTAGGCCTTCCGCCCCTTCCGGGCTGCCACCGCCTTCTCTCTTCTCAAAATTCTGAAATCTCTTCTTCTCTCACTCCCTTCTTCTTTTACTCGGGTCCCGGGAGCAGCAGCAGTCCATTGACTGCTGCACAGATTTTTTGTTAATTTATTTTAATAAATTATTTATTTATGTGGTTTTTCTTTTGTGTGGGATTTTGATGAGTTGTTTGTTTGCTTCTAATAGTATCTATTCTTCTTATTATTATTATTATCATTATTATTATTATTATTATTATTGTAATTATTATTATTATTATTCATATTATTACTATTATTGTTGTTATTACTATTAATATTTCATTATTATTATTATTATTAGTATTATTATATATCCCTAGCTTATTGTGAATAAGTTTTGACTTAAATTATTTTTATATATATATCTTAATAAGTAAAATATAGTTTTAAATATTTCTCGATCTCCAAATAGTTAATAAAAGTATATATATTTTCTCTAAAATTTTATTATTTTTAACTAATGTAGTTTCAATCTCAAAACCATATTTTTATGAAATTAGAGTTTTTGCCTAAAAACGATTCATCTAAAACCTATTTTTGTTTCTAATAAAAATATATTTCAAGTATTACAAAACATTTTTTTTCTAAGATCGTATTTTATGAACTATCCAATCCCTTCAATTATCTATTATTGTCTATAACCAAATCAAATTCTTTCCATCTACTTGCGAACCTCGAACATCCCTATATCGACCCTAACTAACTTGACCCTTCTGGACCTAATAGAACTGCCCGTGTCACCACCCGAGGTCACCTTGCATAGTTGTTGTACCGAAGTCACAGATCGTGCTACCTGAATCATTGTACTACACCAGGCGTCCTACCAGGCAAGACACCTTGCCATTTGTTGTTTATTTATTTTAGCTCATACTTCATGCATTATTTATTTTCTTTATGCAAAATAAACTGTGATACATGGCATAACCTGTTAGAACTTATTGTTTATTATATTTCCTGCTGTGTATTATTTTCTTACAAATTAAACCTAGATTTAAGGGACCACCTTGTGTGTTGCATTCATTGGCCTTGACACATTGTAACACGAAGCTGTGTGTCCTATGTAGGACACGAAAGTGTGTGATTGGCTGGCCACCAGTACGTACAAGCCGTACGATAGGGATAACCGCTAATAGAGTTGCATGCTAGTTTGACTTAGCGGTTATAGTGGTTTTGTGTTATGGACACAACACAGTAGGCATTGGGCGGAGAGGACAATTCCTTAGCGCATGGGCTTCGATGCACTTCCCTTGTGACCCGGACTCTCCACTAGAGATACGGGGTTGATGACCCATGGTTACTGACGGCCACTGACGATTCTGCGGAACGTCATGCTCTTACTGATGGGGCCTCTGGTGCCCAAGGAGGACTATACCGATCCTATTCAGCCAGGGCCCATGCGTAGGAAGGATTGTTTTTAACTACATTTCACTTAGAACGGTTAGGCTACCTTATCCGTTAGGTACGAGTACTTTTGGTTTGGGTACTTGTATCTGACCGTAGCTTGGAACAATAACTTGTCACGGATTAGTTCGTCACATCTTGTCCTTGTTTGGTTGTAGGTGTGACTTACTACTTCGATGAGAAGGTATTGAACCTTGTTGGGGTCCGAATACCATATTGAATTCATAGTATGGAAAGATACGTCGCCGTGAATTAGTTTACCATCTTCTGTCCTTGTTTGGTTGGGGGGATGGTACGCTCGTTCAGTAGGTGCGTATTGGACCATGTTATAATTCGATTTAATTATTTATTTGAGCAATATTTATTCAGTTTATATGGCATGATATTATTTGTCTTGTTACGTCCCTCTGAGGACCTAGTTATCTCTCCAGGTGTGTGCTATTATCTTTCGCAGGTATTTTAGCTCTAGCCGTGATCATCGCTATTTCTTCGAAGATGATTGCACTTGGATCGTCTTTGCTTCGCTCGCCACTCATTTCATTTTCTATGTACTTTTCCTTATTTTATTGGTAGTAGATTTGTCTCCGCCCAACATATTGTATCAAGACAAATTCATTCTCATTATATAATATCTTTTATTTATTTATTCTGTGTGGATGAGATTAGTATGGTTCTAATGCATTTTACAGCTTATGTATTTAGACGAGGCTTCCATATATTGGAGTATACTTCGTATGAATACAGCTGGCATGTCTACGTTCCTAGTCCTACGTATTTTGGGACTGGAGAGTTACATGTTTTTGTGGTGGCCCATGCAGGTCAAGATAAATTATTTGGTTACTTTACCGTAGCAAGCAAGCCTGCGTATAGGATTAGAAGTTTAGGATCTCATCCACATACTTGACCTCTTCCTTGATTTTATCTACCGTTTGACTCATCAATTGCATTTTGCTTGCTTCCTTCCATCCCTATTCTTATCTTTCCTTTGTGCTTGCTAGAGATTGACCCTACTAGTTAGTTGTCCCAAAACACTATTAGTTTAAATTCTTTAAGTTGGGTAGACTACCTTATGACCTAGCAACCCCTTTGACCTAGTGACCTATATTAGCAAGCTTATTTAGATCCTAGAATCTAGAGGACCTAACCCTTCTAGCCAACCAATGACTTGGACAAGAAGACTATAGGACAACTATATGACTTAGAATCATTCTACCTTCTTTTAATCTAAATCTCTCGTGCCTATGTTTTTACCACTTTGACTAATGTTGCAACTATAATCTAGTTTTGCAAACTCATCCATTTATCGAGTTTGTTCATGACTTATGCTATTGAGCGGCCGCTCACTAACATATTGTCTAATCAGAACCGGTGCATGATGGTCTGATCAACCGAGTGCACTTTGGTTCGCCTTTTTCATGTATCAATCTACGTGGATGGGATGTAGTTGAGCTTTCCCCTTAGAATTCAATCCACGACTGCCTTGGCAATTCTTTTGAAATTTATACGGCCGCCTTTGAACCACGTATTCGAAATCGATAATATCGTCCTTGCACTCCTTATTGCTTTCGCCTTCAACCATTTTAGAATGACGAAGGCATTGTGCTAGAGATTCCTCTAGCTATCCTATCGCCTATAACCATTATCAGTCGACGTTGCTATATCTTAATCTTAAACTACTCGGCCCTATCAGGACCATCTAATCGCTTAATTTAAGTGACTCTATTTCGTTCTCTTACTCGTGACCCTCATTCATTACCCGTGACCATACCGTATTATTTTTCTACGATCTAGATCGCGATTTCTTACGACATGATTTTGTGAAAACATTGTCATCGTTTGATCCCCATCGATACCCCCGTTGTACCTTCTCACCCCCCTCCTAATTCTAAATTTTGAGGACGAAATTCTTTTAAGTTGGGTAGGATGTAAAACCCCTAAATTTCTACGATATTTTTTTTATTATTTATACAGATTTGAAATTTGGTATTGTACGCCACGTAGTCGTATTGTACGTCGTGCGTGAAATTTCATTTCTTAAATTTGCTCGACGAGTGCGAATATGCACGAGCGTACATATTTTAGAAAAACATTTTTTTCTACTTTTATATAGTTCCAAGATAATATATATAATAATTATTTTTAGCTATCAAATTTCTAAATATAAGAGTTATTTACGAAGAGCCTTCTTATAAAATGGTATATTAATTAAGCATATAATTGTAAATATTATTTGTGCATACATACATATTTCATAATTATTTATTAATTTATTTTTGAATAATAATGTAATTTTCGAAATTAATATTATTAGTATTTTAGAAAATATATTTTGAAATTATTGTGGCATTTAAATCTTGATTTGAGTTTATGGAATAAATTAAATAGTTAAATATTTGCAATTTGATTTATCCCATTGGATTTTTAAACTAAAAATTTAATTTGATTTAAATTAGATTTGGATTTGGATTTTGATTTGTTTGCTTTTAAACTAAATTAAGAAATATCTAAATTAGGTTTTAAATATCCGATCCTTATCTAATTGGGAATTCCCACGTCCAATAAATAGGCAGGTACTCCTCCAATTCATTATTCATCCACAACAATTTCCACAACCCAAAGATCCGTGCATCGTGTCCGTGTTCCCTTCCAGTCCACAATCTTATTTTATTATTTACAATTACATTATACTTTCCGTGTCGGACACACCCCGACACCAACAAAATCCTAACCCTATCCCGACCAAGCCCCGCCTACCAGCCTCCGACCATCCCCCATTGTCCATCACCCTCCAGCCTACACCTCCGCCACAACGGAACCATCCGAATCCAGCAAACCACAACAGTCAGACATGATCACCATCTGACTGCACCCAACAACAAGACTACCGCCGCGTCCATCGTATCCCCAGACCCGCGTCGCGGCACCGCTACCAACCCTCTCCTCACCGTCGACATCCACAAACCCTCCTCACCACCAATATACCGGACGTCCGCCTCACCACATCACCTCCTCCTGACCACCGCCCTCTCCACAGCCACATCACCACCCGGACCACCGGCCGACCCGACCAAAACCCCAAACAAAAATAACCAAACAAAAACACATCACTACCACCACCACGTACCTTGCCACGTCAGGACCCTCATCAACGTCGACGCCGAACCCCACGACCACCTGCCGAGCGGAGCGCTACCGATCACCCTAGTTCCGAGCGCCGCCGCACCGCGTTAGCCTCCGCCCTCGAGAAACCCGCTCCTCCGCGACTTTCCACTAGCCGCCGTGCTCGACCCAGACCGGCGCCGCCCCTAGCCTCCGCGTCTTTCGCCTAGCCGCTCGCGGCGAACCACCATCCGCCACATCCGCGCCGTCACCGGCGACGCCTCCGCACACCCCTTCCGCTCATCTCCTCCGACTTCATCTCTTCCGCCCGCTCGTCGCCGATCCACCCTCTCCCAGTCTTCGCCGGATCACGAACCCCGCTCCACCTCACGCCGGCGCTGCCCATGCGGCCGAGACCTCGCCTAAACCCACCGGAGCGCGCCACCCAAATCCCCTCCGATCGACCGCGCCTGTTTCCTCTCTTCCTCCGCCTAGGCCTTCCGCCCCTTCCGGGCTGCCACCCGCCTTCTCTCTTCTCAAAATTCTGAAATCTCTTCTTCTCTCACTCCCTTCTTCTTTTACTCGGGTCCCGGGAGCAGCAGCAGTCCATTGACTGCTGCACATATGTTTTGTTAATTTATTTTAATGAATTATTTATTTATGTGGTTTTTCTTTTGTGTGGGATTTTGATGAGTTGTTTGTTTGCTTCTAATAGTATCTATTCTTATTATTATTATCATTATTATTATTATTATTGTAATTATTATTATTCATATTGTTACTATTATTGTTGTTATTACTATTAATATTTCATTGTTATTATTATTATTATTATTATTAGTATTATTATATATCCCTAGCTTATTGTGAATGAGTTTTGACTTAAATTATTTTTATATATATATCTTAATAAGTAAAAATATAGTTTTAAATATTTTATAAATATTTATCGATCTCCAAATAGTTAATAAAAGTATATATATTTTCTCTAAAATTTTATTCTTTTTAACTAATGTAGTTTCTATCACAAAACTATATTTTTATGAAATTAGAGTTTTTGCCTAAAAACGATTCATCTAAAACCTATTTTTGTTTCTAATGAAAATATATTTCAAGTATTACAAAACATTTTTTTTCTAAGATCGTATTTTATGAACTATCCAATCCCTTCAATTATCTATTCTTGTCCATAACCAAATCAAATTCTTTCCATCTACTTGCGAACCTCGAACATCCCTATATCGACCCTAACTAACTTGACCCTTCTGGACCCAATGGAACTGCCCGTGTCACCACCCGAGGTCACCTTGCATAGTTGTTGTATCGAAGTCGCAGATCGTGCCACCTGAATTATTGTACTACACTAGGCGTCCTACCAGGCAAGACACCTTGCCATTTGCTGTTTATTTATTTTAGCTCATACTTCATGCATTATTTATTTTCTTTATACAAAATAAACTGTGATACATGGCATAACCTGTTAGAACTTATTGTTCATTTATATTTCCTGCTGTTTATTATTTTCTTACAAATTAAACCAAGATTTAAGGGACCACCTTGTGTGTTGCATTCATTGGCCTTGACACGTTGTAACACGAAGTTGTGTGTCGCATGGAGGACACGAAAGTACGTGATTGGCTGGCCACCAGTACGTACAAGCCGTGCGATAGGGATAACCGCTAATAGAGTTGCATGCTAGTTTAACTTAGCGGTTATAGTAGTTTTGTGTTGTGGATACAACACAATAGACATTGGGCGGGAAGGACAATTTCTTAGCGTATGGGCTTCGATGCACCTCCCTTGTGACCCGGACTCTCCGCTGGAGATACGGGGTTGATGACCCATGGTTACTGACGGCCACTGACGATTCTGCGGAACGTCATGCTCTTACTGATGGGGCCTCTGGTGCCCAAGGAGGACTATGCCGATCCTATTCAGCCAGGGCCCATGCGTAGGAAGGATTGTTCTTAACTACATTTCACTTAGAACGGTTAGGCTACCTTATCCGTTAGGTACGAGTACTTTTGGTTTGGGTACTTGTATCTGACCGTGGCTTGGAACAATAACTTGTCGCGGATTAGTTCGTCACATCTTGTTCTTGTTTGGTTGTAGGTGTGACTTACTACTTCGATGAGAAGGTATTGAACCTTGTTGGGGTCCGGATACCATATTAGATTCATAGCATGGAAAGATACGTCGCCGTGAATTAGTTTACCATCTCCTGTCCTTGTTTGGTTGGGGGGATGGTACGCTCGTTCAGTAGGTACGTATTGGACCATGTTATAATTCGATTTACTTATTTATTTGAGCAATATTTATTCAGTTTATATGGCATGATATTATGTGTCTTGTTACGTCCCTCTGAGGACCTGGTTATCTCTCCAGGTGTGTGCTATTGTCTTTCGCAGGTGTTTTAGCTCTAGCCGTGATCATCGCTATTTCTTCGAGGATGATTGCACTTGGATCGTCTTCGCTTCGCTCGCCACTCATTTCATTTTCTATGTACTTTTTCTTATTTTGTTGGTAGTAGATTTGTCTCCGTCCAACATATTGTATCAAGACAAATTCATTCTCATTATATGATATCTTTTATTCATTTATTCTGTGTGGATGAGATTACTATGGTTCTACTGTATTTTATAGCTTATGTATTTAGACGAGGCTTCCATATATTGGAGTATACTTCGTATGAATACAGCTGGCATGTCTACGTTCTTTGTCCTACGTATTTTGGGACTGGGGCGTTACAGCTACCATCAAAACCCTTGATGAAGCCAAGGATAAGATGATAGTTACTTTTGCCGAACTCTCTCATCTCTGTACTCCAGAAGCTCGTCGCACCGTAGCTACTACTACTGTATTGAATTCTCGTGAGAAGTGTCTAGCAGAGCTGCAAAAATTGCTCGAGGATGTATCTGCTCCACCTTTGGAAATAAAGAATTTTGTATTCTTCTTTTTGTATCATCAATAAAGAATTTTGTATTCTTTTGTCTTTTTCTTTTACAAGAAATGAATAAAATCATTGTTTTGTGACCCTATCATTTATTTTGAATTTAAATAATAGGTATGAGATAGAAAACATGTATCAGAGGTAATATGGACATGACAAGTATTCTAAACTCAATAAATTATATCTATCCAGAGGTAGTGTGGATATGATAGATAATGAATCTTGTTTTCTTTTTAGAGTGTACAATACTATCAAAAGTAATATGAACGTGACAGATTGTAATTACTAAAAGAAAATAGATTAATATCTATTCAGAGGCCATATGGACATGATAGATAAGAAAAGAAGTAAACTTAATATCTATTCAGAGGTCACGAGGACATGATAAATAATAAATCTTCTTCTTTCTAAAATAAACTGGTAAGACAGAAGATCAAAATTCTCTTTTAGGAGAACAAATAATCAGCTTAACCAAACCTTGGTAGCTGGAGAATAAAGAAGAAATTAAGACATAATATTTCTTCAAGAATTTGCCATTAATTGGCATCATGAGTAAATCTCCATTAGGTTTAGACAACCTATAGGCACCATTATAGAATACTGTTTCGACTGCATAAGGACCTTCCCATTTTGCTTGGAATTTCTCTTTGCTCTTATGAGTCATCACCATCGATCTTCGGACAGCTAGAATTAGCTCACCGACTTTGAATATCCTTTCTTTAACTTTACGATTGAAAGCTCGAGATATGCGGGCTTGATATAACTCGATGTATTGTTGTGCTTGAAGACGCTTCTCATCTAGACCTTCAAGTTCTTGAAGTCTCAACCGATCATTATTCTCTGTAGTTAGCTCATTAGCAATGGCTATTCTAAGAGATGGAGTCTGGATTTCCAGTGGAAGAACAGCTCACATCCGTAAACCAGTGAGAATGGTGTAAAACCAGTAGGAGTTCGGACTGTCGTTCGGTAAGCCCATAAACATTCTCCAAGTTTCTTATTCCGATCACATTTATTAGAAGAGATAAATTTTCTGAGAAGTTTAATAATTGTCTTGTTGAAAGCTTCGACCAAACCATTAGCAGCTGGATTGTAAGCTATAGAAGCTAAGTTCTGGATCCGATTCTTGTCACAGAATCGATAAAATGCCTGACTGGCAAATTGTGGTCCATTATCATGAATTATCCTTCGGGGAATCCTAAAACGATAAATGATATGGTGTTTGATGAAGCTAACCACATTAGATGTTTTCACCTCACCAACGGGAACCGCTTTCGCCCATTTAGAGAAATAATCCGTTATGGCCAGGATAAACCGATGTCCTTTAATAGAAGAAGGATTAATCGGACCAATAATATCCATGCCCCAAGCTTCGAAGGGCCAAGAAGCTGCTATAGGGTGTAAGAATTCAGAAGGTTGGTGAATAAAATCAGCATGAATCTGACATGCTTTATACCGTCTAGCATAATCTACAACATCCGCCATCATGAAAGGCCAATAATATCCCATTCTTCGAATACGGTCCTGTAATTTTGGACCCGGTTGATGAGCACCGCAGACACCATCATGAGCTTCACGGATTATTTGTTTAGCTTCACTCTCAGAGAGACAACGCAGTAAAAGTCCGTCATAAGAACGACGATATAACATATGCAAAGAAGAATCGTAGTAGAATCGAAATGATCGTCTTTTGATTGATGCAGCTTCTTTTGGATCTTCAGGTAAAATCCCATGGACCGCATAATCAATAAATAGACTTCTCCAATCCCTTTGCTGAGAATTTGATTCTGTAGTATAACTTTGTTCGATATGTAAATTATTCTTGACACAGAATAGATCTCTATCCAACAAAGTAATGGTGTTTTGTCTTCTGATTGGAACAACTAAGTCTGCAGCTAAACTAGCAAGAGCATCAGCTTCCAAATTTTAAGAACGTGGTAAAAATTTAATGAAGAATCTATTGAATGAAAGGAACAATTCGATTACCACTTGATGATAGGAAATGAGGTCAGGATTTTTGACTTCATATGTCCCTCTGACCTGATTAACAATCAGTTGAGAATCTCCACAAGCTTCTAGGAACTCAATGTCCAATTGTTTTGCTACTTGAAGACCAATTAACAGAGCATTATATTCTGCCACATTATTGGAACAAGGTTCATTAAGAGAATAAGAACGGTATATGACCATTTTATCAAGAGAGACCAAAACGATGCCTACTCCGGAGACAATATTGCCTTTAGGTCTAACCCGTGATGCTCCATCAAAGTATAGTTTCCAAATGTCATCCCTCAAAGTCATATTGCAATCCATGACTTCATCTGGAATGTCCTCATATAGCTTAGAGGTTTCAGGTATAGGGTGAGCTGCTAAGAAATCAGCTAATGCTGGACCCTTCACTAATTTTTGAGGTACATAGACCATATCATAAGGAGTAAGCAACATTGCCCAGATGGCTAACCTGGAGTTAAGAATACTCGGCTTTCTCATCAATACCCGAATAGGATTTATTCTGGATATGACATGAATAGTTTGTCCTGACACGTAATGTCGTGTCTTTTGAATAGCAAAAACCAAGGCCAGACATTCTTTCTCCACAGGAGTATACCTGTGTTCAGCTCCAACCATCATTCGGCTAAGATAATAAATTGCCTGTTCATGACCCTTATTACTTTTCTGTACAAGAAGAGCACCAAGAGAATGATCTAAGGCTCGAACATATAGCGAAAATGGTCTTCCTACTACTGGAGGTACCAGAACATGTGGATTTGTAAGGTATCGCTTGATGTCCTTGAAGGCTTTTTGACATGCTTCATCCCAAACAAATGATACACCTTTCTTTAATAGACGAGAGAAAGGTTGACATCTCCCAGAAAGATTGGATATAAATCTCCTGATATAAGCAATACGACCTTGGAAGCCACGGAGTTCAGATTACGTGGAGGACGCACTTCAAAAATTGCTTTGATTTTATCAGGATCAACATGAATACCTTGAGAAGTGATAACAAATCCCAAAAATTTTCCACTAGAAACCCCTAAGAAAGACTTAGTGGGATTCATCTTCAGTTGATGTTGACGCAACAACTCAAACACTATCTTCAAGTCTTGAATTTGATCATCGATTTTTGACAGCAATATCATCCACATAACATTCAACTATTTTTTGTAGATGTTCTTGAAAGATATTGCTCATGGCCCGTTGATACGTAGCACCAGAATTTTCAGACCAAATGGCATAACCGTATAGTAGTAAACTCTAAGGGGTGTACGGAAAGCGGTATGCTTTTCATCTTCTGGATGCATCTTAATTTGGTTGTATCCTAAAAATCCGTCCATGAAAGACATGATTTCAAAATCACATGTATTGTCTATCATGACATCGGTAATCAGAAGTGGAAATTTGTCTTTTGGACAAGCTGTAATAAGATCTCGAAAATCTATACAAACTTGGACTTTTTCATTCTTCTTCATGATTGGTACAATGTTGGCAACCCAGTCTGGGTGTTGTTCTTCACGAACAAATCCACATGTGATCAGCTTTTTGACTTATACTTCAATTTTATCTATTATATCTGGTCGAAAATGCCGTTGCTGTTATTTTACAGGTTTGGTATTAGGAAGAATATTGAGTTTATGAGTAGCTACTTTAGGATCTAGATCCGACATATCCTCATAACTCTATGCAAAGATATCAATATATTTTTTAATCAGCTTTATCAAATCTTCTTTTTCATCTTCAGAAAGGTTTTTACTGATGAATATCGGCTTAGACGTAGTTCCGTATCCATAGTTAATCTAGACAATTTCATCTTCTGTAGGTGGCTGTCGCTGGTCAAAATGAAGATCCTATTGAGTGTCCATTTGTTGTGCCCAAGGGTCATTTTCAAATGGCTCAGATTCACCATCAGTTTGAACCGTGTTGACTGAAAAGACATACTCAGATTCAACATACTGGTTTCCTCTAGAATCTGAAGATTGTAAAAAACTTGAAGAAAATTCTTCTTCCATATCTTCTTTATACATGTGGGATGTATCAGATTCAATAAACTGGATTTTTTTGAATCTGAGTATTGTAAAGAACTGGAAGAAAATTCTTCTTGTATATCTTCATTAAACATGTGGGATGGATCGTATTCCAACCCATGACGAGTTTTTTGGAAAAACGGATCACCACATAAAGGTATTCGTCTTCCTTTACCCTGGTTGAGACCTAACATGGTTTTCAGATCATATCCTATATTCTGGATAAACTTAAGAGATTGTTGACTGTATCTGTCGATTCTGATTTTTCCCTTATCCTTATCTTCGAGAATATCTGTCTGGATAACAGGAATATTTTTAGCCAACCCAAACACAATTTGATACTTGTTTTTCTTATTAGACGGGACCATGAAATAAGATTCTTCGTGATGTCTATAAGTTACACAAGCTTGTGATGATGAGGCTACAGGTAGAAGATAAGGAGAAGATGTTAGGAACCTTTGAGCATAGGGTCCAACATCGATTTGAAGAGGAAATTTTTTTTCCTGATGATTAATATATAAGGTTTCCTCTGTATTTATGTCATTTTTATGTTGATGACCTTTGATTATCAGCAGATAAAGTCATTCTTTCAATAAATTTGACAGCCATATACTCCAAAAGAAAATCTTCATTAATATGAGAAAGTACAAAATGATCAATATTTACATCATTTATAAACTGACTACTACGCTTTGGATTGATCATTAACGGACCGTCACCCGTCTTCAGCGTAGACTTGCCAAGGTTGATAATCAGTGGTTCTGGATCATTTGTACGAGAAGTACGTCCCTTGACCTTGATCATGAGAGGTTGAACTTGGCACTTGACTGGAATTCTCACAGATTTCTCAGACAAAGCTCGAGTTCTTCCTTTAACCTTAATCATCAAAGGTTTATCATTGACATGTTGGGGTTGAATTCGACCTTTAACTTTAATCATTAAAGGTTGATCTTCTGAAGGATCTTCTAAGACAGATTGATCTTCTACAGGCGATCGATCTTGGGCTATATCTGAGATCTCCTTCACATGCTCCTGTGTATAGAGTATCGAATCAAAGAAATAAGCTTCGACACCATTAAAAGGATATTGATATCTTCAAATTTAGTCTTGACAATCCCTTGAGAATCCACATACTTGAAGCATTGGTGGAGAATTGAAGGCACAATGTTATGCTCATGTATCCACGGTCTTCTAAGAAGGATGTTGTAAGATACATCTGAGTTGATAACATAAAAGGTTGCCATAGTTCGAAGATCTCCTATTTGAATCTTCAGACAAATCTTTCCCAATGGTTTACTCTTTCCAGAGTTGAAACCAACTATTGTTGTACTAGTGTAAGTCAAATCACTAGTAGGAATCCTCAAAGGTCGTAGCATACTCAAAAAAATAATGCTAATAGAGGACCCAAGATCAATGTAAATCCTGTCAATTTCAGTAGAGTCAATATACCCTGTATAACACAAAGGCCTGTCGTGTTTATTATGCTTCAACAGTATATCTTCTTGTGTGAAGGTAATGTTAGGAATTGATTCCATCACACTATGACATTGGGGACACGAGACTGGTATATTGTCAGGACTTTTGAGTTGAGCTAAGCATGAATCTGCTTGTAGCAAAGCTTCTCTCAAAGTTTCTCGACTTTCTTTAGAAAGACGAAGCAACTCAAAGATAGAAAGTCTAGCCGGAGTATTAGCTAATTGGGCTAGAATATCAAACTTGTAGGGCTTCATCACTACCCCTTAATTTGAAGCAGACTTCAGCGGGACGTCAAAGCGTACTGCTTTCTGTTTCCCTTTCTCAACCACAGATGGTTTAGAAGATCTTGCCTCAGTAGGAACATGAGATGGTTGAGCTGGTAGTGTTTCAGCAACGTCCTCTGCTTCTTTGGAAGTTCCTTCATAATCTTTGTGGTATTCTTTACCAGATCTCGTACCAGCAAAGGTTTCTTCTTCAGACTCAGGATAATGAATTACCATATTATAGGTTTTAGTCTTCTTTCCCTTAGTCTTCTTTTTGCGAGGATTTTTGTAAGGGATTTCAAATCCCAATCCAACAGTAGATTTTTGACTTTGAATTTGTAAAGGAAGTCGTATTCCTTTATCATAGTTCAAGCCTTCGGGCTTTTGAAAGTCATAGCCCATCTTTTTCATGAGATGGACTAATTTTTGACTGTACATGTGAGTGGGTAGCAGACTTTCAATAGATGGTTCAACAGAGGAAGGAGGAACAGAGACATCTGTAGCCACATGAGTAGGGGTATCCAGGACAGGAGGAAAAATTCCCTACATGAGCTTTCTCATAAGCAGCAAAGACTTATTGTTTCCTGTATAAGGGGACACTATTCATTGCTAACCATTGCCGATGAGTGAGTTTGAGTTTGGTAGAAGGAGCCAAACTTGGAGGGCATATATTCAAACCCCTCAGCTTATCCTCCAGAGGAATGCCATCCCATAGATGATGTAAATCATCATAATCTGGGGTAACAACTTGAGAAATCACATTACAGGTTTTGATTTTTCTTCCTTTCTTGGATTTCAAAATTTTACTTTCATTCTCTATTTCAGGTACTAAATCAAGGTGTACCCACATGATTTCACCATTTTTCAATGTTAGAGGCAATAGTCCTTCACTTTGCTCTCTAGCTGGCAGGAGATTCACAATTTTTATTGTCGCCTTTAGAATTGGGACAATCCCATCTGGAAGTTGCTGTGGAGGAAAACCTCCAAATTGAAGAGAAATCATATTAGTCGTGACTGTATGCTCATCATTGGTTAAAGCGATGGCATTAGCATTTATCAACTCTTGAATTTTCTTCTTTAAGACATAGCAAGCCTTGGTAGAATGATATATGTATCTATGATAGATACAATACTTGGGATTATCAGTCAGATTTACCTCATTATATCTTTTTGGCTCTGGAATCTGGAGTTTGCCACTCTTCACAATACATTAGAATATCCCTGGGATATCACTATCATCAAAAGAGTACTCTTCTTTTGGTTTGGAAGACTCCAGATTACCTGGCGTCATTTTGGGTTTTGAAAGATTAACCACTAGGGTTTCCTTCCCTTTCCTATTACCCGAAATTATTAGAGGCTTTATTTTCTTTGTCTTCTGAGGCAAAGATCATCCCATGTTCACGAGCCAATCAACCATTGGTCTCGGCTGAAACTGCTGCTATAATAAACGAGGCCCAATCTGTGAATTGAGAACCCGTAAAAACAGTGATGGTTGGTCGCAAATTCATTTTGCATGTATCAATTAATGCTGAATCTGGCATACCAGGAGGCATTTTCAAAGTTGCGTGTCGGAAATGTTCGATAAACGTCCGAGTATCTTCCTTCTCCTTTTGTTTGATCTCTATTAAGGAGGACATATTCATATCCATTCCTCTTTCATAGAAACGTGAGAGAAATATTGCTTTGAATTCGTCAAAAGACGATATGCAATTATCGGGTAGACTGCGATACCAGTCATATGCTGAACCTGTCAAACACCCAATGAAAACTCGGGTAAGAAGAACATCATTCTTTTGCAAATGTACAGTCATAATATCAAAATAATTGATATATTGACTAGGAGAGGCCTTTCCATCAAATAACACCATAGATTATGGTTTAAATTTTGGAGGAAAGGGTACATCATTCCAATGAGGAGGATAAGGTTGCTTGATCCCTAAGCTCTGGAGCTGATCCTTGTGCTTCAGAACTTCAAACTGTGCTTTTAGATCACGTACTGCTTGAATAGCTTCACTAGTTTGAGGAAGCACATTTGATTGAATAGTTGTTGGATGTACCGTAACCCCTACCGGAGGTGGTACATCTTCCGGAATGAGAGCATCTAGAGATACGGAGTTTTAATTGACAGCAGGATCTTGTCTAAGATTATTCAAAGATACGTCAACCCCTTGACTTCTTGAGTTTGCACTGCTACCTGCACCGATGTTACCACTGCCGGCTGAACAGTTTGCTGAGTCATTATTATTTGATGCATATTTTGCATCATGACAAGCATGTCCTTTATTGATTTCTCTACTGCAGAGAGACGTTCTTCTATATTAGAAGTTGACATCTCCGGTTCATCTCCGATAGCATAGGATTCAACTTCTCTTGAGCATATGGAGGGATTAGTGTAGAGATAGAAATCAACACTATCAGTTTCTGACTCCAAAGACTGGGTACCCCCAGCTTCTGAATCTGAAGATTGTAACGATCTTTGACTTTTTGAACGAGTATGTTGATATACCCCTCCAAAAGTATCAAGGAGTCGGTTGAATTGTTGTTGACTTGGAGTCCGGGACGAATTGCGACTTGGACGTCGTCCTCTATTGATATGAGATGCCATATTGACTGATGCATAGGACAACTCATGTTCTTGATCATCAACTTGTTGCTGAGGCACATTGTAGCTTAATCGGTCAAAAACTGACCGTTTAGAAGCCGAACAGCAACATTTGATTACAATCTGGTGACACTCACAATGATAATTTTCTTGGAGGAGTATCACAGGAGATTTTCTGTTTTTACGCTTTTGTACAAGTAACTCACGTAAATCAGAAGGAGTGGAAGGAGTCGTCTTCTTTATTATATTTGGGACAGAGAAACGTTTAGTCCCTTGCGTATAAAGAAGATTACTGGCTGCAATAGCAGAACCAAACTGTATATTTTTACGCGCCTGGAGTTGCGTGCGTAAATCCTAAGATTTTTGTTCACAAAGAACTCCATCAGTATTACGCATAATCTGAAGGTTTGGTACCTTGCGTAATGCAGTGTAAGAAGGTTGTTGGTGAAAAATTGAAGTTTTACCAATAATAGAATTCTTATTTTTATGCTGCATACGTGCAGGCAAATTTACTTTAGATGTAAAGGCATCATTGTGAACTTTATCTACCATGTCACCGACAGGAGATTTACCCTTACGCGTAGAGCACAAAACATAAACATCTGCCGCGTCACAGACGGAAGATTTACCCTTACGCGTAGAGCGCAAGACTTGAGTGTCTACCACGTCATATACGGGAGACTGATTTTTATGCGCAGAGCGTAAGACTTGAGTGTCTACCACATCACAGACGGGAGTGATTATTATGCGCAGAGCAAGAGACTTGAGTGTCTACCACGTCACAGACGGAAGACTGATTTTTATGCCCGAGGCGCAATACTGAAGCAGAGACGGCGTCATCACAGACGGGAGCCTCCACAACAGGAGTAGGAAGAATTCCCTTGCCTTCAGAGACAACGGGGAGATCAGATGATGCTTTGGACTTAGGAATCCAAACTTTTTCCACCTTCTGCAATTTTTGAACATTGGATCAGCGAGTACTACCCCCAGTTCGGAGCATTTCTTCGTAAGCTGTCTGGTCGAATTGAACAACCAGAGTCGTCTTTGTCGATCCGACCGACACATCTTCATATTGAGCAATTACTTTCTCGTTAGAGGAGAAAGTCGTCCCAGCAGAGTCGTCGTTTTGTTTCACTTAACAAAATTCCTAAAATTGGCTTTTGAAAGAAAACGAGAAAAAGTACAAAAGTACAAATAGATTCTGGAGAGTATTGCTATGGAAGTCTGATCTGAGAGCGATCACTTCGTTCCTTGGACGACACAATAATGATGAAGAGAACTGCTTGAAGAAGATGAACAATCGGAAGAACTAAGTCACCAGAAAGGTATCGACACAACGGCTCTGATGGCACAGTCGAATGCTTTCCTGCTTTGCTTCACCCTATTCTTGAGAAAAAGTTGAAGAAATGCTTCTGGGAATATCATTCCGAAAGTATGAGTTTTCTCAGAATCTCCTCTTCTGTATCTCTCTCTTGATGTCATACTTTTGTTAAAAATAAGTCTATTTATAGACTAGATCCTCTGTGCGTAAAAAACAACAAAATTGGGTCTCTACGCAAGTAACTGCCACCCACGATCGAAAAATTCTTTACGCGTGATAACACGTGTCCTATGTAGAGTTTTGATCTCTACGCATGGTGACAAATGTCCCACAACTTCAACAATATGGAGAGAGCACGTACACACGTTCCTCGATAAGTGTGGCATGAAAGCTACGTATGCAGACCACGTTCTCACATAGCCAGAAAAGATTGGGCGTAAAAATAACCCAAAACAAACTTCCTGCGTAAAGTAGCAGACTGGGCGTAAAATCACCCAAAATAGACTTTCTGCATAAAGTGGCTGAAAGGTAGCCTTGAGCGTATAATTAGCCCAAATAAACTCTACGCACGCAAAAGCCTTGAGCGTAAAAACTCGAATAGCTTTCATGCGTAAAGAAGCAGTCTCTTGAGCGTAAAGTAGCCCATCTGCACGCTAAACAACAAGTGTTGGATTTGGTGTAAAAAATCTTCTCGTCTTTTGTGCAATTTGCAGTCAGAAAATCATTCTGTCAGAACAGTATCACGCGTGTTAAATGCGATGTGGATAGCTTGTCTCCCGTATAAAGGTTTGAGGATAGCTCTCGTATAAAGTAGTTCGCGTAGATTTTACTCTGTTTGATCTCTGCGTAAAGTGTGAATCTGACTCAGTTTGACTTGCGTAAAGCTCTCAACTTCTTTGATTTGGTCTATGAAATTTATTTTATGCTTCTACGACAGTGCACAAAATCGCCCATTGGGTTGGGTTACGGGCCCGCCAAATTTGGCGCTCCGATCAACCTTCTCAGAATCGGACCAAACTTGGCATACAGGACCAAAAAATCGATATGGTCCTGCAGGCATAAGTTTTGCATCGACCCGATGAACATGCACGAAGTTATGGCCAAGTTTGCAAAATGTCGATACGGGGGTATCTCGACGGATACACACTGATTTCGTCACGCACGTGCAACGAAATCGGGTTCCGTCAGTTCCTACACGTCGACAACATCCATATGCGCCTTTCGATGTGTATAGTGTGCGACCACGTCGCCCGGTTTGTCGGGGAACACGCCGTATCAGGAAGTTTTCTAAAGTTTTTAATATTTTTTAACACAATTTTTCGCACAAGTTCAACGTTACATAACTTTCTGTACGATTGATAAAATATACATCTACGAGATGTGTTTTGATCTCGGTTATGTTGACTTCATCCATGTTAAGTTAGTTTCATGAAAACCCTAGTGTTTTTTAGAAAATTGGGTTACAAGTAGGGGACGGGACAGCCTTCAAAACTCTGTTTTTGAATAAAATTTTGCTCAACTTCGCATCGAGCACCAGGGCGATACACGGGTTTATATCGAATTTCCTTTAGAGGGCTTCGAGTGGGTTATATGGTTTTACTATTGGACTTCATAAAATTGGAAATGGTTGAGCGTGAAGAAAATACAATAGGGAGGAAGGAGGGTACCTACGGTGGTCGAAAACAGAGTGGCCTCTATTTTTGTGTTGGCCCGGGCTGGATGGCGGCGTTCGCGCGATGGTGCGGCACTATCAGTGGCCAGGGGCAGTTCTCCGGGACGTGGGGGTACTCCAGGAGTCGAGTGTTGGGGTCGAGGTTGATGGATTTGGGTATACACAATTTTGTTTTCGAAGAATTCCATGACTCTCCTCCGTGCATATATATGCTCGGATGTGACCAAACTGATTTCGTATTATCAAATGGGAATACAAGACTGGATCGAATTTTGCGTAGGTTAGGAATTTCTATACCATCCAATTTCAGGAGATCAAAGGGATAGGATCAAATTCGAATCGAAAATAAAGAAGGATTCTTCTTTATTGAATCCGCTGTTTCAGAAGGGGGTCGGGTTATCTACAGCACGGTAGTTGCGGCTACAGTGCTAGTTTATTTTTTTAACTATATATATATATATATATATATATATATATATATATATATATATATATATATATATATATATATATATATATAACACTCCCCTCCAAAACCCTAGTCGCAACAAGACAGATACACTCACACTCTACCAACAATGTCCTCGTCCACCGCCGCCGCCATCAACGTCCGCATTCGCCTCGCCGACGCCGACGACATCCCGAACATCTGACGGTTGATCCACCAGATGGCCGGGTTCGAGCTCCTGACCTACCTCTTCTCTGCCACCGACTCCTCCCTCTTCTCCACCCTCTTCCCCTCCCCTCCCGTCCCCCTTCTGCTACTTCACCGTCCTCCTCCTCGAGCTCTCCCCCAACACCTTCCCCGACACAAAAACTGACTCCGACGCGGACACGTTCTCCCCCATCATCGAGAAGATCCTCCTCGACTCCCCCGTGTCCGACCCCGACTCGTCCACCTTCGCGTCGGCATGCGACGGCGGGGTCGTGGTGGCCGGCTTCGTGCTATGCTTCCCGAACTACTCATCTTTCTTGGCGAAGCCGGGCCCGTACATTGAGGATGTATTCGTGAGGGAGGCATGGAGGAGGAAGGAGATGTGGAGAATGATGATGTCGGCGGCCGCGGGCCAAGCAGCGAGGATGGGGTACAGGAGGGTGGAGTGGGTGGTTCTTGACTGGAACAAGAATGCCATTGATTTTTACAAGGAGATGGGGGCGGAGGTGCTGCCGATGTGGAGGATCTGCAGGCTGTCCGGGGAGAGCCTCGACAAGTACGACGGTGGCGGAGGCCGGGAGTAGGGTTCTTCGGCTTCGCTTCGACGAAGTAATCGGAATAAATCTTCTTCTGGTTAGTTGACTTGTATTTCAAAACCTATTTCTAAATGATTGTCATTCTAGCAGAATCTAAATTATTTGACTTGTATATATATATAAAAATTGTCATTCTGGTTAGTTGACTTGTATATATATATATATATATATATATATTATTTCAGAATCTAAATGATTGTCATTCTAGCAGTATTTTGCAATATAGTGGTGATTACTGCAGTCAAAAAAAAAAAAATAATATATATATATATATATATATATATATATATATATATATATATATATATATATATATATATATATATATATATATATATATACATATGAAAAAATATATATATATATATATATATATATATATATATATATATGAAACTTAGTGCAATTTAGCTAGCATTAAAAATAAAAATAGTATAAGTCACTATCTAAAAATTCTAAATAATGTTGTAGACTATATTTAATAGTATAACACATACACACCAATAATATATATACATACCTTAAATACAACAAAATAAAAAAAATGTTTAAAAAATAATAAAATTGTAAAAAATTTTGCATAAAATATGGGGGTTTACATTATCAGTTCGTTTCTTATGTGTATTCACATAGGCAGTTCAGGTTCATATGCTATTCAATTCAACATTATTCAACATAAGCCTAAATATCTATTGTAGCAACTAAAGCATGGAACGTTTTAGGGACATAGCAAAGCAACACAATAATTCATTTTTATTAAGTGTGAAGGAGTAGAGGAGATGAGACAGTTCCACTCACTTATACAAATGGACTTCCTGCTCCGATCAAATATATGCTTAATTGGTCCTTTAATATATATATATATATATATATATATATATATATATATATATATATATATATATATATATATATATATATATATATATATATATATATATATATGAAACTTAGAGAAATTTAGCTAGCATTAAAAATAAAAATAGTATAAATCACTATCTAAAAATTCTAAATAATGTTGTAGACTATATTTAATAGTATAACACATACACACCAATAATATATATATACATACCTTAAATACATCAAAATAAAAAAAATGTATAAAAAATAATAAAATTGTAAAAAAAATTGCATAAAATATGGGGGTTTACATTATCAATTCGTTTCTTATGTGTATTCACATAGGCATTTCAGGTTCATATGCTATTCAATTCAACATTATTCAACATAAGCCTAAATATCTATTGTAGCAACTAAAGCATGGAACATTTTAGGGACATAGCAAAGCAACACAATAATTCATTTTTATTAAGTGTGAAGGAGTAGAGGAGAAGAGACAGTTCCACTCACTTTTACAAATGGACTTCCTGCTCCGATCACAGATATGCTTAATGGGTCCTTTAGAGATGGCTTGACAGAATACATATCTTCCATAATTGACATAAGCATACTAGTTAGCCACGTTCCATAACTCATCGTATCTGAATAATTTAGAAATGAATGCATCATTCCTAATTCTTTTAATTTCCAACACAAGTCACGGTCCAACATTCTGATCAAATCCAACAAGCCAACCAAATGCCTCTACGCGGAGCGGGACATTACATAATATACCACTCTAAAAAAATTTGTCTTCGAAACTTAAGATAACAACTCATTCTACTAATCCACTTAGTAACAAAAAGTTTATCATTCAGCTTTATTTTAATTTCAATTCGGCTCTCTTGGCAAATATATAGTTTTGATCCAACCCCATAAATTTATTCATATCAATGATTCAATCCGTCTTTTTTTCCTTTCAAAATACTTGAAACCTCATTTGATCACTAAATTCTTCCTGCAGTTCTATCTTGGTCACAGCCTATCATTTTGTTTAGATTATGCACAAAATTTAGTTGACTTATACAAAACTCGTTCATTTTTGCAACAATCGCTATCTTCCAAGCCACTTACATTTAAATATTAGGGACTATCCTGATATGTTACTTATCCAAGCAATATTTAGATCATTCGAACCAAGGGTCTAACTTTAACCGACCATATCAAAAGTCATCTCAATACTAATCTTTTCATATCTTTTAAGTACTCCAAAATATTTTTACATTATTTTGATTCAGACTTTCTACGGTCTTGTTTCCAATCCGATTCAATCCTTTCCATCATCCGATATTAGAACATAATGAGTAATTGAAACTCTCTTTTATTAGTACATGATGATATTCAATTCTCGCAATATTTTCTATCAAGGCCATTCATTATTCTAGAATATCAGAATTTGAGGATCACGCATAGTCAATTACCTATGCCAAGAGAACATTTTTATGCAGCATTCCATCTAACATAACATCAATCCAGCCAACCGAATTTAGATATTGATCCATCATTTTCGTGAAGAGTAGTCAAGTCCAACTTATGGAACAATTCATTCCTAAACTCACTTCTCGATACATCCAATTCAAGTCTCAATACACATTTAAAATTCCAGCAAGAGTCAACTTATTACTTCACAAATCGTCAAACATCCTTGAGGTGTTGGAGTGGGTGGGGTTCCCAACCTATGTGGAGAAGACCCCGGAGTGCGACGAGCGCCGTCCGAAGTCGGAGAAGCTCGGGAAGTAGGCGACGTTGCTGCTGCTGCTGCTGCTGGAGCTTCTGGGAGCAGAGGATCCGAGTTCGGCCCGAACTCGGTCCCAGGCCGAGTTCTGGCCGAACTCGGTCTGGTTGTTCCAGCGTTTGGCCAGTAGGTGCTGGCTGCCCCGCACAGAGTTCTGGCCGAACTCTGTGTTGTCGGGGGCTGAAGCGGGATTTTGGATGAGTTTTCATCATTGGATCTAATCCAACGGTCCAGGTTGGTTGCGGGATTAGGGAGATATATATTGAGTTTTCTCAACCCTAATTTATTAGTGCAACATAACACAAGTTCGAGAGAGAAGGAGGCAAGAGTGCCATTGCAACTTCGGAGAAGAAGGCGGAGGATTGAAGGTTGATATTCGGAGGAGATCGTGTTCGGGTAATCTCTACTCGTCGTTCTCGTTCTTCGTAGCCTTGTAATCATTGTTCTTATCTCTGAGTGTTGTGGGGATCCGATTTGGATCGGAGGAGTTTGTAGAGGGTGTAATTCTTCTATTCCATTAGTGGAGGCTTCTCAGGGTTGGACTCCGATCGTCCCGTGGTTTTTTCCCGCAAGGGTTTCCACGTCAAAAATTCTCTGTGTCTGCGTGGATTGTTTTTGTGTGTTTGTTTTTGGTTCGTGCGTTGTTTGCTCGGTCCTCTCGCAGGTACTCTCCGGTTTGGGGAAAGGTTTCCGCGCTTCTTTCCCAACAGAGTGGTATCAGAGCTTTGGGTTCAAAGGGTGTCAGGAGTTGACAGAGGAACCAGAGAGGAGAGATGGACGCGAAGCCGGTGCGCATGGTGAACCTCAATGGCACAAACTATCATTATTGGCGGAGCAAGATGAAGGATTTGCTATTTGTCAAGAAGCTGCATCTACCTGTGTTTGCATCCGAGAGGCCCAGTGATAAATCCGAGGAGGACTGGAAGTTCGAGCACATACAGGTGTGTGGGTACATACGGCAGTTTGTTGATGAGAACGTGTACAACCACGTTGCCAATATTGAGCACGCGAAGACGTTGTGGGATAAGCTGGAATCCTTGTATGCGAAGAAGACCGGGGTAAACAAGTTGTTCCTGATCCGAACGATGATGGGTCTGCGGTACAAGGATGGGGCGTCTATTACGGATCACTTGAGTGATTTCCAGGGCGTGGTTGACCAGTTATCTTCTATGGGAGTCAAGTTCGACGACGAAGTTCAGGGACTGTGGCTGCTGTGTACCTTGCCAGACTCGTGGGAGACCGTACGAGTATCTATGATCGCTTCTGCTCCAGAGGGCGTGGTCAGTCTGGAGTTTGCTAAGAGCGGGGTGTTGAATGAAGAGATGCGGAGACGTTCTCAGGGCACTTCATCCACATCCCACCACTCAGAGGCATTGGTTTCAGAGAGCCGCGGAAGGGGCAAAAGCAGGGGTCCAGGTGGTGGCAGAGACAAGAGCAGGGGAAAGTCCAAGGGTCGGTACGAGGACTCAGAGTGTTATCATTGCGGTAAGAAGGGCCATATCAAGCGGAACTGTTTCGCTTGGAAGAGAGAGAAGAAGGGCGACAAGGGGAAGCAAGAAGAGAACACTACAGCGGCGGCCTCGACGCATGGAGGCGATGTGATCGTCGTAGGTGATGAGGTCATTACTAACCTCGCCTGCGATGACAATTCTTGGCTGGTGGACTCAGGGGCTTCAGCACATGTATCTCACAATAGGGCACTGTTTGCCACTTACACGACAGGCGACTGTGGCGTGTTGAAGATGGGCAACGGAGATGTGTCGAAGGCGGTTGCCATTGGAGATGTGCATTTGAGAACGAAGACGGGTGCGGTTCTTGTTCTCAAGGATGTTCGTCATGTCCCTGATATCCGTTTCAACCTGGTGTCGGTTGGAAGGTTGGATGACGAGGGATTCTTCAGTCTCTTCGGGAATAGTCAGTGGAAGCTTTCCAGAGGTTCGTTGGTGATTGCCAGAGGAAGCAAGAAGTCCGGTCTCTACTATATGGAGGGGAGCGCACAGGGGGCACAGGAGGTGAACGCAGTCAGTGATGCGTCTACCGAGTTGTGGCACAGGCGGCTCGGCCATATCAGCGAGAAGGGGATGAGCTACTTGGTGAACAGGAAGGTGATTCCGGGGCTCAAGTCTACAAAGTTGGAGAAATGCACGCACTGTTTGGCTGGGAAGCAAAGTAGGGTGTCTTTCCAGAGTCACCCAAGTTCGAGGAAGCCGGCGTTGCTCGAGTTGATTCACTCGGATGTCTGCGGTCCTATGAAGGTAAAATCTCTTGGTGGTGCTTCTTACTTTGTGACTTTCATTGATGACTGTTCCAGGAAGGTTTGGGTCTATGCCTTAAAGACCAAGGATCAGGTGCTGCCTACTTTCAAGGAGTTTCAGGCCTCCGTTGAAAGGGAGACGGGCAAGAAGTTGTTGTGTGTTCGGTCCGACAATGGCGGCGAATACATCGGTCCCTTTGATGCGTATTGCAGAGAGCAAGGGATACGACACCAGAAGACTCCGCCAAAGACACCTCAGCTCAATGGTGTAGCGGAGCGCATGAACAGGACACTGATGGAGAGGGTGCGGTGTTTGCTGTCAGAAGCAAACTTGCCGGGCAGTTATTGGGGTGAGGCTCTTCTCACAGCTGCTTATATTATTAATTTGTCTCCTAGTGCTCCTTTGCAGGGTGATGTGCCTGACAAAGTATGGTACGGCAAAGAGCCGTCATACAGTCACCTGCGGGCGTTTGGTTGTAAAGCCTTCGTGCATGTACCGAAGGACGAAAGGACCAAACTTGAGCCGAAGACGAGGCGATGCGTCTTTGTCGGCTACGGTCGGGATGAGTTTGGCTATAGACTCTACGACCCAGTGGAAGGAAAGCTCTACAGAAGCAGGGACGTGGTGTTCGTCGAGGATCAGACCATGACCAACACTCAGGACTCCGAGACGCCTTCTGAGGCTGAGGAATTGCCTGAGTTAGAGTCATTTCGCTTCGAGCAGTTTCCAGAGGACATCGCGGAGGATCCAGTTATGGGGGAGCCGGTACATGGAGTTGCTCCCAACCTTGATCATCAGCCTGCTGATGGAGGTCAGGGTGTCCCTCAGGAGGATGAGCATGCCGGAGAGGTAGTTCCTGAAGGGGAGGAGGCTGTCGGTATACAGCCAGCACCAGTGGCTCCACTGAGAAGGAGCAACAGGGATCGTCGACCATCTACGAGATACTCGCCAGATGAGTATGTGCTACTGACTGACGGGGGAGAGCCCGAAAGTTTCGCAGAGGCTATGGAAGACGAACACAGGCAGGAGTGGATGGTGGCTATGCAGGAGGAGATGAGTTCCTTGTACACCAATTCTACTTATGATCTGGTGCGGTTGCCAAAGGGCAAGAAGGCTTTGAAGAATCGATGGGTGTTCAGAGTGAAGCAGACGGATGATGCTACTCGCCCTCGATACAAAGCGAGGCTGGTAGTCAAGGGCTACGGTCAGCGGAAAGGCGTGGATTATGATGAAATCTTTTCGCCTGTCGTCAAGCATTCGTCTATTCGGGTGGTGCTAGCATTAGCAGCCAGTTTTGACTTGGAGGTCGAGCAGATGGATGTGAAGACGGCGTTCCTCCACGGTGATCTTGAGGAGGAGTTGTACATGGAGCAGCCGGAGGGATTCTGTGAGAAGGGCAAGTCACATTTGGTCTGCCGGTTGAGGAAGAGCTTGTATGGTCTGAAGCAGGCTCCGAGGCAGTGGTACAGAAAGTTCGAGTCGTTTATGGGGGAGCATGGTTATGCACGGACGACGTCGGACCATTGTGCATTTGTGAGGTATTTTGCCGAGGATGATTTCATCATTTTATTGCTCTATGTAGATGATATGCTATTAGTGGGTCGAAATGCCACTAGGATAGCGGAGTTGAAGCGCCAACTGGGCGCGGCCTTCTCTATGAAGGATTTGGGCGCAGCGAAGACTATTCTTGGGATGGAGATCAGCCGAGAGAGAGAGTCCAAGCTGCTACACTTGTCCCAAACGAAGTACATTCACCGGGTACTTCAGCGTTTCGGGATGGACGGGTCGAAGAAAGTGAGTTCCCCCCTCGCGGCTCACTTTAAGTTCACTGAGGAGCAGTGTCCATCTACCGAGGACGAAAAGGAAGATATGGAGCGGGTTCCATATGCTTCAGCTGTGGGAAGCCTGATGTATGCTATGGTGTGTACGAGGCCAGATATTGCTCATGCAGTTGGTACGGTTAGCAGGTATCTTTCGAATCCTGGAAGGGTACACTGGAGTGCGGTCAAGTGGATTCTACGATACCTTCAGGGCACTGCCGGTTGGAGACTTTCCTTTGGTGGTGACGAGCCGAAGCTGGTCGGGTATACCGATGCTGATATGGCTGGAGATGTAGACACGAGGCGGTCGACTTCGGGCTACGTGATGATGTTTGCGGGAGGAGCAGTGTCGTGGCAGTCGCGGTTGCAGAAGTGTGTTGCCTTGTCGACGACGGAGGCGGAATACATTGCGGCGACGGAGGCTTGCAAGGAGCTGTTGTGGATGAAGAAGCTGTTGCAGGAAATGGGACTGAAGCAAGAGCAGTATACTTTGCTTTGCGACAGTCAGAGTGCTATCCACCTTGTGAAGAATCAGACGTTTCATAGCCGGTCCAAGCACATCGAGACTCGGTATCATTGGATACGGGATGTGGTTGAGAAGAAGGACGCGGCGCTTGAGAAGGTGCATACAGACGACAACGGAGCTGATATGTTTACGAAGATTCTACCAAGGGGGAAGTTCGAGTACTGCAGGCAGATCGTCGGGATGACGACGTCCTCCCCATAGTTGTGAAGGGGAAGATTTGTTGGAGTGGGTGGGGTTCCCAACCTATGTGGAGAAGACCCCGGAGTGCGACGAGCGCCGTCCGAAGTCGGAGAAGCTCGGGAAGTAGGCGACGTTGCTGCTGCTGCTGCTGCTGGAGCTTCTGGGAGCAGAGGATCCGAGTTCGGCCCGAACTCGGTCCCAGGCCGAGTTCTGGCCGAACTCGGTCTGGTTGTTCCAGCGTTTGGCCAGTAGGTGCTGGCTGCCCCGCACAGAGTTCTGGCCGAACTCTGTGTTGTCGGGGGCTGAAGCGGGATTTTGGATGAGTTTTCATCATTGGATCTAATCCAACGGTCCAGGTTGGTTGCGGGATTAGGGAGATATATATTGAGTTTTCTCAACCCTAATTTATTAGTGCAACATAACACAAGTTCGAGAGAGAAGGAGGCAAGAGTGCCATTGCAACTTCGGAGAAGAAGGCGGAGGATTGAAGGTTGATATTCGGAGGAGATCGTGTTCGGGTAATCTCTACTCGTCGTTCTCGTTCTTCGTAGCCTTGTAATCATTGTTCTTATCTCTGAGTGTTGTGGGGATCCGATTTGGATCGGAGGAGTTTGTAGAGGGTGTAATTCTTCTATTCCATTAGTGGAGGCTTCTCAGGGTTGGACTCCGATCGTCCCGTGGTTTTTTTCCCGCAAGGGTTTCCACGTCAAAAATTCTCTGTGTCTGCGTGGATTGTTTTTGTGTGTTTGTTTTTGGTTCGTGCGTTGTTTGCTCGGTCCTCTCGCAGGTACTCTCCGGTTTGGGGAAAGGTTTCCGCGCTTCTTTCCCAACATGAGGCTCACGTCACAACATATATTCTTTGTGTCTAACTTATCACAATCATCTCTCGTACAATCTCAAAAGGGTCATCCTATGGGTCTCCAACGATCATATTATTCCTCGGTCAAGTCTCTAAGTCTAGGTACACTGACAACTAAACCTATTTATTTAGGTGACTTCTCTAAAAGGGATGGATGCTAGAGACCATATTAATTTCTTATCCAAGGCCAACCAATCAACCGACAGTTTTATGGAACTCTACCCAAACCTATGGGTATAAACTCACAGTACGAACAACTGATCGCCATTGCCGACCAACAAGCGATAGTTATACAGCCCACAATATCTATGGTTAAGTCTATCTACAAACGGTCATCCTCAAGGGACTAAAACTCAAACAAGGCTCATTCTAAACTTACCCCAAAAATCATATAAGATTGATCCAGCAACACTACGGTCTAAATCCCAATTCGATTTCAATTCCATTCTTCAGTTTTCCCTTGCATAGCCCTCTGGTTATATTTTTACCCTATCTTAGATTCTTTATTTTGCATTCTAATTCCTTCGTATCCACATTAATCCATACGCCAAGGCTAACCATTCAAGGGTCATCAATTCCGTCATTATATTTTTCTTTAATTCCATTGATCGATTCTTTATTTTTATTATATCCATATTCATTCCGATAGAGTCTGAACAAAATCATCTAATCATATTCGTCGTCACTTTATTCGCATCACATCATCAAAGTCTTATAGAAAATTTCACCATCAATAATCCCAAGTTCTATAACTATCATATTTACCATTCAGTGGTCATATAACCCTGTTACAGAACTGCCAATAATCATATCGTCTTAGTTTGTATAATAAAATCATATCACTAAGTCATAATCCAATAATGTATATTTCAACCAAATGTCGTCCATACCATAACCTCATCTCCCGACAATATTTAACACATCTTGTTATCCCTCAATCTTTTATCGTATCCCAGCGATTTAATTTCGCAAGTAACTTTCATAATTTCCATATCGCAAGGATAAAGTAATTCCGTTCAATCCAATAATTTTCATATTGACAAATCATTCTCTAGACAAGAGATATTCAAAGTCATTACTTGTAACATTTGTGGTACATTTCAAATCCTCGAGCATAAATGCACATATGCCACGTCTATCCATCTTATCAATCATGAACTCGTACTTCATTGATTCTACCCTTTGTTCAACTAGATAGGTGAGTATCTATCGCACCCTTAGGGTCAAAGGACAGATTTTTCACATTCATTTGAATCAATGGCAACATTCCTCAAGAACTTCAAAATTAGCAATCAAATCGTAATAGCCACATATAACTTTCATCCAACTAATTGCAATTATCGTTCATTATCTTGAGCGACAGCATTCTCTTACCAAATTCATATGTGCACAATATAAAATTTTTATCTGTCTAGTCTGAGTTATCGTCGGATTGTGCACTTTCCTATCAAGGTATCCATCTATAATTTCCAAAAAAATTCTTGCTACCCAGCATAACATCAATTATCAAGGGACTGGTACTAATTAACCAAATTCAATTCATCTAAGGACACTCGAGTCACACAGTAACATGGTATGAACTCCCAGCTAAGTCTCAGCACTATCCAATATTCACAGATAGATTTATCGCTCCTCATAAAAAGGGTCAAAACACGTTTCAGCACTATAAGAGTAGAGGCATATATTACTCCAAAATAAAGCTATTCTCGAATCATGCTACCACTCTGTACCGAACCCATGTCTATTCGGACAACTATGTTCTGGTGATATTACTGATCACCGCATAAAACCAACTATTCCAAGATCACAAAATAACAAGGCCACCACACATGTGTCAACTCATCAATTCTGTTGAACTCAATCATCAATTTTCCAATTCACAATTCCTTCTTGACATATAATACAATTCTGAACAGGTTCCAGCCAATATAGCAACTTTTCTTTATCCCCATATTCTGAACATCAATCACAACAAAGGATACTATGACATCGAATCATTGTTGGGTCATTTATGCCAAAACCATCAACGAACATATTCAGGGTATTACAATATATTTTAGACCTACTATTTGGAATACATAGTGAGCAGCCAGGAGGGTCAAAGAACTTTTTTAGACACGAAATGTAACGCCCGAGTCTCAAAATACATAGGCCTAAGAACGCAAACATGCCAACTGTACGTATACGTAGGCTACTCCAATATATGGAACCTACGAATACATACATAAGCTGTAATATAAAAGATCCAACTTATGAATAGTCATAGATAATACTAAATCTCATCCACAACAACAAATATAAGAAACAACTAATCAATTATATTAATTGAAATGGAGAATGTAATATTTGTCGGGGGGAGACAAATCCATTATCAAGCGAACGTAAAGTATAGAATAAAATAATTGAGATAAATGATAACAACTAAATAATCCACAGTCGAAGGAAAGATCATATAGTCCACAAAGGAAAACTCTTGTCCGGATCTTACTTCTTAGGATTCTGCCGATCGTCTATACATGAAGAGATCATCAAGTCCTTAGAGGGACCTAACAAGACATGTAATATACAAGCCAAGTATCTCAACATATAGCATTTAAATAGACAGTGATAAAGCAAGAAAAAGTAAACTAAAGCATAACCTATATTGTAGTTAATACACGAATGAGAACAATTAACTACACAAGAACTGTAAAAATACGGCGGAGTACAAATACCATAGCTCACAAGTAAACCACGGTTGAGAAAACTCACCTGACCTTGGGGGCCACAAGGTGATCAAATAACCCGACCTTAGAGGTCATAGGGCTACAAAACAGATAATTTGGCCTTAGAGGCCACAGGATCACAAATATCGGAATAGAGGAAAGAAACTGTCCATGTGTTCATAATTGTTCTCACGCTTCTAAAACTCACGTGGGTACAACAATCAAATATATCCAAACCAAATACAGGTCTATGACAAGTGTCTCTATTCAAGAAAGAACAAAATAAATGCTAAGACTAGAAACATGTGAATCTATGATAAAATAAATAATAATTTAAACATGCTATATGAATTAAAAAACTTGGCAATGTGTACTTGACTAATTATGCAGTGTGAAGATAGAATGTCGCTCCCATGTCAAGGCCTTCGGAATCCAATGATCCTAAACATTTAATTAACTACTTTAAGTATTTAACCAAGAAACTTCTAATATGACTAAATTATCTAAATTATTATTACTAACCATAAATAGTCATGTCCAAATACCTCATGGAACCATTAAATTCATACACAACAACACACATCTTTCTATGAGACATCGGGACCTAGTTTTACGGCATCCGACTCCCAAAATTTACGGTTGAGTCCCTACTTCTAGGGCATGCATATAAATAATCTAAAATCACAAAAATAATGATTTAAAAATAATTTATATGGAATTAAACTCTGAATTCTAGATTTAAAATTTTAAGAAAAATTCAAGGCTAGTTGACTTCTATGTTAGCTAGTCTACCCGAAACTTGTTCGGAATATCATCAAACTTCTAATATGACTTAAATATATAAAATAATATTTTAAAATATAATTAGTTCTGATTATTACACAAAAAATAAACTTGGCTTCAATTGCCAAATTAATCATTAAATTTTTAGTAACTTTCCCGAAAAGCTAGTATTTGACCCCTATTTTTCTGATCATATATAAGATGATAAAATCATGATAATATGTCTAAAAATCATATTTTATAGTAATAAACCTACATTAAATTCAGTTTTGAAAAATTCTAAAATTTTTCTAAAATTTCGCATTAATAGTGCTCAAAACTAGTCCTACCGTAACCCAATTTCTCAACAATCTACATGCAACTTCTAGAGATAAAAAATATAGGATAAATGAGATCGAAAATATAATTTATATGATAATAAACCATGATTTTTACAGAATTATAAACATTGGATTTGAGATGGAAAAATATAGAATCTTTACATAACACTTTGCTAGAAGGGTTGTGGGTGCTCCTCCTTGTCCAATATCCCAACTTTCCTACTTTGTTTGCTTGCTAACCCCTTCTTGATGGATTTGAAGGTGTTGACAATGGTTCTTGAAGGTTGGATATGGTGAAGATGGTGTTTCTAGGGTTTGTTTTGAGAAGTTTGGATGCAAGATGGAAAGGATAGATTTTGTGAAGGAGGAGAGGTTTTTGTTGAAGAAGATGATGTTGATGGTGGTTGGGAATATAGGAAAAAGAACAAAAAGGCTCACCTTAAATTGGTGGAGAAGATTTCTAGTTATATAAGGATAGGAACCCTATAAACCCTAATAGATAAATCTCACCATTTATTTAAATCAAATAAATTTAAAATACAATCTTAATCAAATATTGATTACAAAAATAGTTTAAATTAATAATTAATATTATCAAAATAATTTAAACCATATTTGATAATTATCAGAAAAATTTAAATAAATAAATTTAAAACTAGATAAATCTAATCTCAATCTAATAATTGATATCATTAATAATTTTTAAAATAATATTTAGTATCTTCAAAATAATTTAAATAATATAGTTGCTATGCAAATAATTTAAATTATGTTTACATAAATCCAAATTCTTATTTAAAATTACTGACAAAACTTTTTAATATAAAAATACTTGTGATTTCTATTTTATGGAAATAGAAAAAATATTTTCGAAGCACAATAATTAAAATAGAAAAAAATTTGTAATAATATCTAAAATATTAATTAAAATTGTAGGGGTTTACATTCTACCTACCTTAAAAGAATTTTGTCCTAGAAATTAAATCTAAATCATGATCTATGAATAACAAAGTCGAAAGAATCAAGGATGTGATATCTTATCATGATTATCGAAACACACGGTCAAATAAGATTACGATAGAAAATGTTCAAACTGGATACAAATCAAGCAGTCAAATGAGAATTCAAAATAAAGTCAAGGAAGATGATCAAGTCAGGTGGATGAGATCCTAATTTTTAATCCTACTCCTATTCGCAAGCCCCTTCGGTACAGTAATGTAACCGAAACGGCTAACTCGACTTGCATGGGCCACCACAAAATATGTAACCTTCTAGTCCCAAAATACGTAGGATTAGAAACGTAAACATACCAGCTGTATGTATATACATGCTATTCCAATATATGGAACCTACGAATACATACATAAGCTGTAATATAAGAGCTTCAGCTTATGAATAGTCACAGACAATACTAAATCTCATCCACGACAACAGATAGAAGAAACAACTAATCAATTATATTAATTGAAATAGAGAATGTAATATTTGTTCGGTAGAGACAAATCCAATACCGAGCGAATGTAAAGTATAGAATAAAATAATTCAGATAAAGGATAACAACTAAATAAGTCAATGGTCGAAGGGAAGATCATATAGTACTCAAAAAAAAACTCTAGTCCGAATCTTACTCCTTGGGATTTTGTCGATCGTTTATACCTGAAGAGATTATCAGGTCCTAAGAGGGACCTAACAAGACACATAATATACAATCCAAGTCTATCAAAATATATTAAATAGATAGTGATAAAGCAAGAAAAAATAAACTAAATCATAACCTATACTGTAGTCAATACAATGAGAACAATTAACTACACAGAAACTGTAAAAATACGATGGAGTACAAATACCGTAGCTCATAAGTAAACCACGGCTGAGAAAACTAACCCGACCTTGGGGGCCACAGGGTGATCAAATAACCCGACCTTAGAGGTCGTCGGGCTACAAAATAGATAACCTGACCTTAGAGGTCATATGGTCACAAATAACAGAATAGAGGAAAAAAATTGTCCATGTGTTTATAATCGTTCTAGCGCTTCTAAAACTCACGTGGGTACAACAACCAAAAATATCCAAACTAAATACAGGTCTATGACAAGTGTCTCTATTCAAGAAAGAACAAGATAAAAGCTACGACTAGAAACATGTAAATCTATGATAAAATAAGCAATAATTTAAACATGCTATATGAATTAGAAATTTGGTAATGTGTACTTGCCTGATTCTATAGAATGAATATGAAATTTCGCTCCCGTATCAAAGCCTTTGGAATCCAATGATCCTAAACATTTAATTAACCACTTTAAGTATTTAACCAGAAAACTTATAATATGACTAAATTATCTAAATTATTATTACTAATCATAAATAACCATATCCAAATACCTCATGGAACCATTAAATTCATGCACAATAACACACATGTTTTCATGAGACATCGGGACCTAGTTTTACGGCGTTTGACTTCCAAATTTTACGGTCCCTACTTCAAGGGCATGCATATAAATCATCTAAAATCATAAAAATAACGATTTAACAATAATTTATATAGAATTAATATCTAAATTTCAGATTTAGAATTTTAAGAAAAATTCATAGCTAGTTGACTTCTATATCAGCTAATCTAGCCGAAACTTGTCTGAACATTACAACTTCTAATATGACTTAAATACATGAAATAATAATTTAGAATATAATTAATTCTGATTAGTTCACAGAAAATAAACTTGAATTCAATGGCCAAATTAATTACTATGTTTTAGCTATTCTATGTCAACAACTTACCCGAAAAGCTAGTATTTTGACCCATATTTTTTCCGATCAGATCTAAGATGATAAAATTATGATAATATATATAGAAATAATATTTTTACAGTAGTAAACCTACATTAAATTCAGTTTTAAAAATCCTAGCAATTTCCTAAAGTTTCGCATTAATGGATTTCAAAACTAGTCTTACCATAATCAAATTTCTTAACAATGCAACATGCATCTTCCAAAGATAAAAATATATGATAAAAGACATAAAAGATAATAATTTATAAGATATTAAACTCAGATTTCCTATAGAATTATAAGTAGGGGGTTTGAGATAAAAAAAAGATGGAATCTTTACTTAAATACTTTGTGTTTGCCATAAAAAAAAATTAAAGACAGGTATTACAGAACACTGACATTGATT
The DNA here is from genome assembly GCA_029216955.1 of Iris pallida. Classification (NCBI taxonomy): domain Eukaryota; kingdom Viridiplantae; phylum Streptophyta; class Magnoliopsida; order Asparagales; family Iridaceae; genus Iris; species Iris pallida. The sequence goes on along the minus strand of JANAVB010011199.1, from coordinate 4,543,218 downwards.
GCAAACTCGATTGTACAAAGAAAAGCCTAGAAAGAAATCCTAGAAAAAAAATCTAATTACAATTGTTTAGTTTTGATTCTGGGGGTGACGGTGGAGGCTCGGGAAAGTGCTATCAACTCTGCCTTACTCCGTGGACTATCTGACGCAGTCTTTAGATCTTAAAGAAATTGCTTTCTTGAAGGTTGCCAGCCTTTTACAGGGGTGTCACCCTGCAATTTATAATAGGATGTATGTTGAGCCGCATAGACGGCCTGCGGCCACGTGGCTGATTGGCATGCGAAGACCCGCTCTTTGGCTGCCATCTGTCGATTTGTTAGGATTTTGTTGCAGCAAATATGGGCAGTTTAGGACTTGGTCAGATTGCCACGTGTCCTGTCGCAGGGATCATTTTGTTAGCCGCATAGATCTCTCAGTTTTCGACCATGTGGGGCCGCATGAGACTCATGCGGCTTAGGTCGCAGACTTCCTTAGCCCAGACATAGATTGAGGATTTAAGCCACATAGATTTTGTATTTCGGTCGCATAATGCTCATGCGGCCTAGATCACAGTTACTCTTGGCCGCATGAAGTTCGGAGACTTTGGGGTCGCATATGTCTGAACCGCTTAGGTGACACTCTTTCTGGCCGCATGAAGGCGTACGAACCTTGCTTTTGGATGACGTCTCACGTCTTATCTTTTTGTCGAAGTGTCAGAGTTGTCATTTTTGTCAGGACTTATCAGCTTTATCAGACGAACTTCTCCTCTTGGCCGCATAACTTCCTTCTGCAGCTGGTTGTTGACGGGCCGTATATGTCATTGAACCAGTCATGCGGCTTTCCTTTATGCGGACCTATTTGGCCCAAAGTACCTATGCGGCAATTTGTAATCCGCATGAACCCCATATTTTTTATGCTTCTACAAAACCTTCTCAAAAGTTTTCAAATTGCAAATTTGGAATACTTTGAATAAGAAGCATGAAAATATGTCAAGACGTAGGGAGTTTTCAAGTCGCAGGAAATTTTTTGAACTACAGAGAGATCTTGAGTCGCAGGGAAATCCTGAGCCATAAATCTTGAGCCGCAGAGACACTTTGAGCCGCAGATAGACTGTCAGCTGTCACTGTTGTATTTTAATTTTTTTGATTCAATTTGGGATTTGGGTCCTCTTTTCGAGATAAAGTCGATGGTTACTAGGGATAAAATCTCCAAACGTCATCATTATCTTTAATCATCTCGAGAACCGAAGCGGCACTCTTAGAAACCCTATAAATAGGGGTTATTTTGAAGGGAAAATTTTCTTCCTTTTTTTTACCTTCTCCTCTTTCTTTTCGTCTTTCTGTCTTCAATGGCTCCAAAATCTTCCAAGTCGACTGCGGCCAAAGGAAAGGGGCTTGCTTCTCCATCTAGAGCGACGGACTCTCCTTCTATTCATTCCAACGTGCACCCTTCCATCAAAGGTAAGGACAGTAGGAAGACAATGGCTATGTCGTATGTTTTTTGTGCACAGGCCCATGCTATATCACTTTCTGTGCAATAAGCTTGTTCGATGTGTGCCATATCTCAGTTATACCATATATGTCCTGTCTGATAGGGCCGTAAGAGCTGAGTCGTATAAGCGCTGCATGAATGACCCAGGACTAACCTGCATGAATACTGCATAGTTGAGCCACATAAGTGTCTCCTGATTATGCCGCATGGGTGTTTTATATCTCGAGCCGCAGGAGCACTTCGAGACCAAGCCGCATAAGTGCCTCAAGATTGATCTATATTAACATTTCATGACTGAGCCGTATAGGTGCCGCATGAGCACTTTATGATCGGGCCGCATGAATACTGTAAGGCTGGGTCGCATGATTGTCTCGTGACTGATCCGTACGAGTATTTGGCCGTATGACTTCTGTTTTGGCTGGGCCGCATAACTGGCTAGGCCGCCTAATAGAGTTCTTTATTTTCTTGGTGCTAAATTCGCTTTTTTCCATATTTTTGTAGGGATCTGGCTAGAAAACTTCTCCAGGATCGGTGTCGGTGATGGAGTGAAAATACAACATTCTGGCACCTACATTAGACAGCTTAAAACTCCCCATGCTTCGGAAGAGTTTTCCCCACGCCTTTTTGACATACACATCAAACAACTCAGGACTCTTCATACTTCGGAAGAGTTTTTCCCATGTGGTAGGAAGGGCCTTTATACCTCAGAGAGTTGGACGGTAGTCAGGCGTCATTATGAACGTCCTACCTTCACGACTCTCCAAATAGGCGAAACCACCATCAGGGACCATGTTTTGATGGTATGGTCCTTCGGAAGAGCGGGGCTAAGGCATCCACAATACGGAGGGAAGGATAGCATGCTATATTTGCCCTCCTCCAGGCAGCTTCTTGGGGATTCAACAGCTTTGTTTACTTCTCAGCAGTAAAACATGACTTCCTTCGAGGGCTACGAAACTGCTTGAAGACGAAGCGCTTTCAAACCAAACTATTTATTGTCAGATTTTCCTTTCTTTGCTTTTTGCTGTCGATGTAGTCCAATGAATGTAACTGATCTTGAATAAGCAGAGTATGTTCACTCCATTCTTTATTTGTGGTATTTTGTGGTGCTTGTACTAAAGGGCCTATTACAACATTTGTGTTTGATAAAGAATATCCCACTGGGGGAACTTTTGTGGACCCATTGCCCATTTGTGCATCTGGAAATATGAGCAAATAGTTTTGAATGATATTTTGTGGACCTACTACTCTTTGGTATACAGGTGGTGCGAGTAATAGATTAGGATAATTTTTATGGACATATTACCATTTTTGTGTACTGACGATGCGAGTACTGATAATAAGTGGGGAGAAAAGCAACATATTTACTCAAGATTTGAATGATACTTTGTGGACCTACTACTCTTTGGTACACCAGTGGTGCGAGTAATAGATTAGGATAATTTTTATGGACTTATTACCATTTTTGTGTACTAGAGATGCGAGTACTGATAATAAGTGGGGAGAAAACCAACATATTTACTCAGAGGTAATGAGGACATGGTAAATATGGGTCAAAACAAAGCCTTCCTACTAAGAGGTAATAAGGACATGGTACGAGTAGGCCAAATGGGGATACACAGAACAACTCAGAGGTGTTATCAACCTGGAAGTTCTATGTATTGGGTGATTTGTTTGTGATGGACGGAGAAAACAACTCAGAGGTAATATGGACGTGGTTTTTTTTCTATTGGAGAATTTTGTGGACCTATTACCCTTTTGTGCATTGATGGTGCGAGTAATAGATTAGGACAAGTTTTATGGACCTACTACCCTTCTGCGCACTGGTGGTGCGGGTAATAGATTTTGAGGCAAATTCTTGGTGGAGAAAAGCTATGACCAGAAAGTTCATAGATATGACCAAGAGATAAGATATGAATTCATTCAGAGTAGCCAGAGAGTAAGTTCAGTGGCACCTAAGGGTACATAACTCAATAATCTGGAAGATTTAAAGTCGGAGTGTAAGTTCAGCGATACCAGAGGGTATATAACTCACAGTCTGAGGGATAGTTGGAAGGTGTCGTTTAGACATAGTATTTCTTGAGGAACTTGCCGTTGATGGGCATCATGAGCAAGTCTCCATTTTGTTTTGCGAGATGGTATGTGCCGTTGGAGAACACGGTCTCGATGATGAACGACCCCTCCCATTTAGGCTGGAATTTGCCGGGGGTCTTGTGAGTCATGACCATTGGTCTGCGAATGGCCAAGACAAGATCGCCAACTTAGAATATTCTCTATTTGACTTTCTTGTTGAAAGCCCGAAAGATATGCGCTTGGTAGAACTCTATGCTTTGTTGAGCTTGTAAACGCTTCTCATCTAATGCATCCAACTCTTACAGCCGTCGACGGTAGTTATCGTCCGTCGTTAACCGGTAGGTAAGGGCCACTCGAAGTGAGGGGATCTGAGTCTCCAATAGGAGGTCTGCCTCGCTCCCGTAAACCAAGGAGAATGGTGTATTTCCTGTAGCCGTCCGAATTGTCGTACGATACGCCCATACGCACTCGCCAAGCTTTTCATTCCAGTCGTGTTTGTTTGTAGACACGAACTTTTAAGGAGCTTGATTAGGATTTTGTTGAAAGCTTCAGCCAGACCGTTGGCCGATGGGTTATATGCTGTCGAGGCCATGTTTTTAATCTGATTCTTGTCACAAAATCGATAAAAAGCGTGATTTGTGAACTGCAGACCATTGTCGTGAATAACCCTCTGGGGCAGTCCAAAATGGTAGATGACGTGATATTTTATGAATCTAATCACGTTCGATGTCTTAACCTTTGCCAATAGAACATCTTTCGCCCATTTGGAGAAGTAATCGGTGATTGCAAGTATGAACCGATGCCCTCTGGACGACGGCGGGGTGATGGGCCCAATGATATCCATTCCCCATGCTTCGAATGGCCAAGAGGCTACTGTCGGATGCAAGAATTCAAATGGTAGATGTATGAAATCTGCATGGATCTGGCAAGCCTTGTACTTCTTTGCATACTCAACTGCATCTGCAACCATTGTGGGCCAGTGATCACCCATCCGACGAAGACGATCTTACAATTTTAGGCCAGGTTGGTGAGCCCTACAAGTACCGTCATGAGCTTCACGTAGGGCTTCTTTGGCTTCTGTATTTGACAGGCATCTTAATAGTAGCCCATCGTAGGATCGTCGATATAACATTTTCGTCTCTGTATCGCAGAAGAATCTGAGGGAGCGTCTTCTGATTAAGGTTGGTTCCTTCATATTCTCTGGCAGAATTCCATAGACTGCAAAGTCGATGTGCGGGCGTCTCCAGTCTTGTATATCGTTGGTTATCTAGGTGGAGTAACTCATACCAGTTGAAGATTATTCCTGGGGAAGACCAGCTCATGGCCTATTATGTCGACTAGATGATGAATGTTATTTGGAAGTGCCAAGGAAGCGGCAAGACCTGTTAGGACATCGACTTCGATATTTTAGAGCCTAGGAATGTGCTCTATAAAGAACCCCTCCAAGGTTGTAACGATGGAAATTGCAGTCTGATAATAGGGAATCAGGTCCTCGTTGTGAACCTCATATGCACCTCGGATCTGGTTAACAACCAACAGCGAGTCACCATATGCTTCCAGGTACCTGATCCCCACTTCTTTTGCGGGCTGGAGTCCGATGAATAGAGCATTATATTCGGCTACATTGTTCGAACAGGGTTCTGTAAGAGAATATACCCGATTGACTACTAGTCAAGAGGGAGAAATTAATACCACCCCGACTCCAGCGATGATATCATCTTGTGGCCCCGTTCTTGAAGCATCATCAAAGAACATTCGCCAAATAGCGTCGTGCGAAGTCATGTTCGAGGCGACGACTTCATCAGGAATTTTTTCATAAATTCTGGCTATTTCTGAGCCTGGATGGGCTGCTAAGAAGTCAGCCAGGGATTGACCTTTGATAGCCTTCTGCGGAACAAAAACTATGTCCTATGGGATAATAGTATCGCCCAGGTGGCTAGACGAGAACTGAGTACGCCTGGCTTGGTCATGAGAACCCTGAGGGGATTAACTCGCGAAACAACATGGATGGTCTGCCCTGTCACATAGTATCGTGTTTTCTCAATAGCTAACACTAGGGCAAGGCACTCTTTCTCTACGGCGGTGTACCTATGTTCCGGTCCTACCATCATCCGACTGAGATAGTAAATGGCTTGTGCATGTCCCGTGTCATTATTCTGTGCTAGCAGAGCACCGAAGGAGTATTCCATCGCCCGTACATAGAGCAGGAAGGGCTTTCCGGTGACAGGGGCTACCGGAACTGGCGGATTCATGAGGTACTCCTTAATATCATCGACGACACACTGACATTCCTTGTTCCATATGAAAGAGACACCTTTCCTCGTGAGTTGAGTGAAGGGTTGACATCGCCCTGATAGGTTAGATATAAACCTCCTGATATAGGCTAATCTTCCCTGAAGGTCGCGGAGTTCACGGAGGTTCCTTGGTGGCTCATCTCCAAGATTGCTTTTGTTTTGTAGGGATCTATATGAATGCCCCGGGAAGTAATGACAAAGCCCAAGAACTTTCCGCTGGACACCCCCATGAAAGACTTGGTGTGACTCATCTTCAGGTTGTGCACTCGCATGAGGTCAAATACTGTTCTCAAATCATGTAAGTGATCATTTTTGAAGCAGCCCTTGATGGCGATGTCGTCAACGTAACACTCTACCGTCTTTCGTAAATGATCTCTGAAGATGACACTCATAACTCGTTGATATATAGCACCGTCGTTCTTCAGGCCAAAGGGCATGATCGTATAACAATATATGCCGATCGGCATTTGGAATGATGTATGCTTCTCGTCATTAGGAGACATCTTGATTTGATTGTATCCTGAAAATCCATCCATAAAGGGCATATGCTCGAATCCACACCTATTGTCGATCATTATGTCAGTGATCGAAAGAGGAAATTCATCCTTAGGGCATGCTGCATTCAGATTGCGAAAATCGATGCAAATTCGTATCTTTTCGTTCTTTCTGATGACTGGCACTACGTTGGCTACCCATTCTGGGTACTGCTCCTCACTGATGAAACCGCTAGCTATGAGCTTGTTTACTTCCGCTTCAATAGAGTTTATAATGTCCGGACGAAACTGCCACTGCTGTTGTTTGACTGGTTTTGTGTCTGGATAAATGTTGAGCTTATGAAGTGCAATCTCGGGGTTTAGCCCTGGCATGTCTTCATAGCTCCAGGCAAAGACGTTGATGTATTCTCTGACGAGTTGTAACAACGACTCCCGCTCGTCGTCTGTCAGACTTTTACTGACGAAGATTAGCTTTCGAAAGGATTCATCGCCGAGGTTAACTTGCATAACCTCATCTTTAGTGGGAGGATCGCGAAGTTCAAAGCGTTTATCCCATTGTGCATCTAGTTGCTGGACCCACGGCTCCAACTCAAGTTGTTCAAGTAGGCCTTCGTCTTCCTCTTCGATATCAGCAGATGTCATATTGACAGACAATATCTGTCTGAATATATCTCCAATACTGCTATCGGAGTCATAAATGGGTGACTCGGATGAATGAGAGTGCCAGTCACATTCTTTATCAGAGCTTTCGGGCGTTGTTGGTGGAGTAACATACCCGAGGTCGTGTCTGAATTTGTGATAATGATCCTGAGGTTTCCCTGCCGGTGCCGGCGACTGTAAAGGAAATCGTCGACCACAACCATGATTTAGACCCGAGGTAGCCTCCATGTCGTACCCTTGCTTTTACATGAAGTATTTGTCTTGAGGACTATACAAGTAGAGCAGTAGTCTTCCAGCGTCGGGTCCAAGGTCGGACTCTTGTGGCATGAAAGATTGAGGACCTTTTTTTGGCCAAAGATGATTGTGTGATCCCATCCTCTTCTGTTTGGGACCGAAAAGTAAGTGCCTTTTATGGGAGCAAGTCGATTTGGGGTATGGACGGTTGTCACCCGTGTGTGCAGGCTAACGTCTAGACAGTCTCGTACGACATACGTCAGATTAGGCTTATCATACTCAGAATAGTCTAACGGCAGCCTCTTATTGATGAAATAAGGAAATTTATCTATAGGAATTACATCATTAGGAGAGGGACTATCCACCTGTGTAACCAAGTATTTGGTGAGTTGTTCGTCCTTCTTGGCTACCCCCTGCGAGCTTGGAGGTCGGGATGCTGTCTTGGGCAACTTGACCACCAAGGGTTCAGTCTGAGGTATTGACTTGCCTGTTGGATTGACACTTTGCTGCGGGCTCATCTTGGAAAGACGAATGACAATTGGCTTAGCAAGGGACTTTGTCTCTTCCGGTCGCTTTGGAGTAGATTTTGGCAATCGGATTACCATTGGTGTTACAGAGGGCATTGCATCTTCCTGTTGCCTTTGATTGGACTTCGGCAGCCGGATCACCATTGGCCCTATGACAGGTTTTGGCTCATGGCTGGATCTCGGAAGACGGATAACCATTGGTTCCAACTGCGTAGGTGTGGCAGGAAAACCGAGCACCTCTTTATGCAAGGTAGCGACAAGTGGTGCGGCCATGCCCGGTTTGCGGGCTTGGAGACGAATTCTCAAGGGTTCTTCTGGCCCTGTGATGGCTTCTAGCTCGTCAGTTATATGTTTCCTGGATTTGTCATATAGACAAGCCTTCGAAGAGTAATAAGATTCAACCCCTTTGAAGGGATCAATGTCAGCGAATTCAGTTTTTACGGAACCGTGCTTACTGACATACGTGAAACACTGGTGAAGGGTGGATGGCACGATCATATAGTCATGTATCCACGGACGTCCCAGGAGGATGTTGTAGGAGGTATCTGCATCTATGACGTAGCAGGTAACTTTCGTCTTCAGGTCACCAATCTGGCATTTCAACCGGATCTTTCCTAGGGGATAGCTCCTTCCCGAGTTAAAACCGCTACTGGCAGTATTGGTCACTGTTAGCCGGTGTATAGGGATGCCAATAAGTTGGAGAAGGCTTTTCAGGATGATGCTAATTGACGAGCCAGGGTCGATATGCATTCTATCTACCTTGATGTCGCCTATGTATCCAGTGTAGTACAAGGGGCGATCATGCAAATTAGACTTGATCAACATGTCCTGTGGAGTAAATACGATGTTGGGCATTGCATCTGTGCTGTCCCTGCCCTATGGATCTGCTGGCGGGTCATTCCTTGGAGGCTTGACCTGGGCTAAGTAGGCGTCAGCATTTTAGAGTGCTTCGCTTAATGCGACACAATGATCCTTAGAGAGCTTTAGGAGCTCGTATAACGAAAACTTTGTTGGCGTATTAGCCAATTGTGCTAATATGTCAAATTTGTAAGGTCTCTCCAGTTTCTGAGGTACATCAGTACGGAGTGGCCTGTCGAAGCAGATTTCCTTTGTTTTGGACTTATCCGCCAGTGGAGGTTGAGATGGCCTTGGAACATCGGTGAGAGGCAACGTTGCTGGCAGAGGATCTTCGGATGAACTATCTCGTGTTGGCAGGACTTGTGCTCCAGACCGGGTAACAATGGCTGCAGCTTCCTCAGCCTCGGCTGAAATTGTATGGCAGGATCTAGACTTCCTGCCCTTTTTCTTGCTGGTAGGAGATGATCCCCCCGGGTAACTTCGGGCACCAAGTCTGGATGCACCCACATGATCTTTCCTCGCGATGTAGTGAGGGGTACCAATCCAGATGTCTGGCTCCGGACAGGTGGAAGATTAGTAACCTCCATCGTTGCCCGAGGGATAGGTATGACCCCGTCTGGAGTACATGTTGGTGGAAAATTGCCGAACTGAATAGACACCATGTTTGCCGCCACGGTAACCTCTTCAAAGTCTATCGACAGAGCTTTGGAGTTGATAAGACTCTGAATGTACTATTTCAATTGGAAGCAATCATGAGTGGCATGATGGACATAGCGGTAGAAGTGACAATATTTTGGGTCCTCCATTTCTGCCGCTCGGGGTTCGTGCCTTGGTGGAGGGAGCTGGATCCTACCCCCTTGCAAGAGCATATCGAAGATAGGTTTGACATGACTTTCTTCAAATGAGTAAGTAACCTTGGGCCACGAACCTTCCGCCTATTTTTGTTCGGGTTTCAGAGTCGCATCAGTGACCATGGCATGTTTGCCCTTATTGTTCCGGTTGGTGGTGGTGCCACTGTTGTTGTTACTGGAGGTGGAACAAGGACGTCTACCCTTATCTTCTCCGTCTGGGATGTGTAATCCCAGCTGGCGAGCATTCTTCAATTTTGCCTCTACGTTAGTAGCACTTATGGTGAAGGTCATCCAATCCCTGAACTGATCGTCACCCATCCAGAGGCTACTTGCAGGGAGCAGCTTCTTCTGGCAGATTTCTATCAAAGAGCTCTCGGGATTGCCTTGGGGCAATCTCATTGCGGTTTGGCGGAACTGCTCGATATAGTTCCTCGTTAGCTCCCCCTCTCCCTGAATGACGTCCATGAGAGATGACATCGTTACATTATGCCCCACTTCATAAAATCTTTTCAGGAACATGTGTTTGTAGTCGTCAAAAGAATGAATGCAGTTGTCGAAAAGGTTGTGGTACCAGTCGAACGCGATCTCCTCCAATGCTCCGATGAATAATCGTGTGAGGATGGCATCACTATGCGGCAAGTGGTCGGTTGTGACGTCAAAGTAAGTCATGTAGCGACTAGCAGAGGTCTTCCTATCATACGAATCGATATGGAATGGCTTATATCAAGATGGAAAAGGCACGTCTCTCTATGCAACAGGATATGGCTGCCGTACTCTGAGATCCCGAGAGGAGTCTCGGGCATTGAACATTGCCCGAAGCTCCTGTACTACCCTCCTTGCCTTCTTCTGCAGCTGAAGGAACGAATGCTGCTAAGGGATCATCACCCAAAGGAAGGGTGGTCGTGTTAGAGTCTGCGTTGACTGTGGGTCCCAGGCTTGTTTGTTCGGGCGTCCTCGCTGGTTGAGTTGGCAAGGCAGCTTTGATCTCGTCCACGGACTTGACCAAGGACAGGAGCATGGCTTCCAGCACTTCTAGTCATTGTCGGTCATAAGGTGTTTTCTGATCATCATCGTCCATAAAGACTGTCCTTACGTGGGTAGAGGTGGAAGGGATTGTGGCAGAGGTACTCTCTGTGTCGTACCCTTGTATAGAGAAATCGTCAAAGAATGTCGGAATATCATTTTCCTCTGACTCGAAAGGGGTGCTACCCCCTGTGCAGGAAGCCGCATTGTCTTGGTAAGAGTGGTGGCCCTCAGGGAAATCCATGTCTGTTGCACAGTTCTGGAGGACCTCTAGCCCCTGTCTTGGTACACCGGGTTGTCACATACATTGAGAGGACTGCTATACCCAGCTTTATCTACTATCAAGGAAGCCGAAGGTGCACCCCCGGGTGTCGAAAGATTTTTTTTGTATCGAGTGCCTAAATAGACACCCCCTGTGGTTTTCGATGGGAACCCTCCAGATGAGGGTCTTCTTACAAAACTGGCTGAGATGGCCGGGCTGGAAGAGCCTATCTTCTTTTCTTCCTTGCCAGGAGGAACCTTTTTAGCTGAATTACAGGAGGCGAAAGGAAACTCCTCGTCCCCTGGAATTTGCACCTGTTTCTTGAGTTGTTGTCGGACAGGTGCTGGCTGCTACAGTCACTGGAAAACTGACTGACGATCTTTAGGTGCTGCTGATTTGTCACAGCAGTAATTGATGATGACTTGGGTGCAATGATGTCCCGAGAGGGACTCATTGCATGCCGACGCTGCCGTCTCGCATTTGTGAGTAATCACGTCATGTAAGTCGGTAGGAAACTGCTCTACCTTTACGCCAAACTTGTGAACTCGGGTATCCCGAGCGCACGGGTGCTTAGGCTTCATGTTTGCTCCCTGATCCGTGGCTAGTAAAAGCACTTGCACTGGATCTTTAGAGGGAGACTTTAAAGACCCACCATGTCTGTTAGCCCTGGGGGACTGGATGCGGGTGGTTCTCTATAACTTTCTGTCAGGGGCCCGTGTAACAGTCAACGGGGCCCGCTGACAGTCAGCAACTTGGACAGTTGACTGGACTGGCTGGGCCCACACTGCCCTAGACTTTTTTAACTTAGTGCCCAAAGGCGCATAGTAAAAATAGTCCAGATTAATAAACCCTACATCCTCAGTGGGCCGCATGGCGTTGGGCACACATGAGAGGCGGTCAAACACAGAGCTTCTGGCAGGGCCGTATGAGACATCCTGTCTGAGGCCAGGATTGGTTGCCGCATGGACCATCTTCTTACGGCTAGAGCTGGCTGCCGCATGGACCATCGTCCTGTGGCCAGAGTTGGCTGCCGCATGAATTGTCTGCCTGCGGCTAGAATCGGCTGTCGCATGGACTGACTGTCGGTCTCATCTATGCGACTTCTTCTGCGTCCGCATGGATTTCCCTTGTGCCCCCAAAAACTCAGCATCGTAGTATTTTCCTCTACTAGATTTGGGGACAGTGGGTTCCTCCACGGTCAGAAGCAAAGACACAGGAGAGTTTTGGTCACCGTCCTGGTGTACAGAAGGTGCTTCTTTGGGAACTTGGTCGGGGGCAACGGTTTTGTGCATCGACGTCCTGCGAGCCCTCTTTGGGTTGGCTCGCTTCTGAAACGGGCTGGCGCTCCCTTCAGAGATCATATCTTCGAAGGCTTGTTGGTCGAAACGAACCGCAAGCATTTGCTGCGTAGAACCTATCTTGAACGCGTTAGATTACGTCACCAGCTTCTCATCATAAGAGAAGGATGTCCCCAGCAGAGTTGCCATCGTGTTTGCCATAAAAAAATCAAAGACAGGTATTGCTGAACACTGAAATTGATTGCAAACTCGCTTGTACAAAGAAAAGCCTAGAAAGAAATCCTAAAAAATAATCTAAGTAAAATTGTTTAGGTTTGATTCTGGGGGTGACGGTGGAGGCTCGTTGTCATGACCCGCACCCTAGAGTAAGGGCACGAGACGTGGGTACGTCCAGCCTACGCCGCAGTGTCAGCGGTAGAACGCTGTCCTAGGTCAACATACATCTAACAATATAATACTAAGCAGTTTATACTCCCCGAATGGGGGTGACATAGCAGTAAACAAACTCAATCACAACTAAGGAAGAGATAGCACGATATGATATAGAACTCCAGGAAATACAGATGATAAAATAGTCTAAGGTAATATCCCAGCAAATATCCAGAGTACAAAACTCAGCTACTGAATATGAAAGAATATATACAACTCAAAATCTCTGAACAGAAATAAAGTCTAGCTAAACAGTCTCAAGACAACATAAAATAAGATAAGGCCTAACTAAGCTAGTCCAGGCAATAGGGGTAATGTCCTCAGCTAGAGCTGGGTCCTCCTGAGGGTCCAGCTCGCAAGTGTCATCTAGGACTGCCACGTAGAAGGTATCCACACAGGCCTCCTCCTCGTCCTCTGTTATATTTTCAACAGGTCCAGTCAGGACAGTAGCGAGTACAGTACATCTAAATAGTTCATAGCAGGTTAGAAAATATAATCATGCAGTAAAGTAAGATACAGGTACAGAAGAAAATGCAGTATGTAAACAGAGAAAGAACTATAATAGAAATATCTACTATAAATAGAGACTAACAGTGGCTAGTGAGTCAGAGTACAATATAGACATGTAAATGGCATAGGAGATTCTGATGCTACACTGTGGAAAGATTCTGATGCTACACCACTTGGATAGTATTCACATGTCTATTTCTACTCCTCCGTACCCCCAATCAATACACAAGGATCCAACCAGGTTATGTTATAATTCCATGCAAATGCCCCCGAAGGGTAATACATGGTAAATGGGGATTTTAGGAGATTCTATGATACCCAGTAAATGGGATAAGGATTCTAGGAGACTCTGTGATCATAAGAGTATATGTCACAAGTGATCAAAGAACCAATGAAGCATAGTGATATGCCATGTAAGTGAAACGCACAGAACATGTAGTACCCGATGCTCCCTAAGGATAACATCTCAAGAATGGATCCATATAGTACCAATCCGTGTGACCAACGTGACAGTAACAAGTAAAGTAATTTAATGCAGGAAATAATTCTAAGCAGGATATGAAATGATCAGAGAATGTACTCGCCTGGTATCTGAGTGTCCGGATGAAATGTACTGTCCGAGGAGAGGTGTCTGGCTCCTAATCAGAACATCACAAGTCACAACAAGTCTAAAATGATAACAAGATGCAATTTAATGCATTCTAAATGAATCTAGGTCAATCTAGGCCAAAGTCAACTCTTGGTCAACTCTGGTCAACCCTAGAAGTCAAACTAGGTCAACCAAGTCAAACCTAAGTCAAACTAGTCTATACTAGGCCAACAAGGCTATTCTAAGTCTAACATGACTACACAAGTCTAATCTAGGCTCACTAGTTGAGCAGACACACATATAGGCCATAGGCTATTATCATGCCTATGAACCAACCCATAAGTCACCTATACACATAACATATAGGCTACTATACACATATTAGATACATACATTATATGACAAATATATATGTATAAAATATATATATATATATATATATATATATATATATATATATATATATATATATATATATATATATATATATATATATATATATATATATATATATATATATATATTGATACACATACATTGATGTGTGATACAATATAACTTAGAATATACATAACCTATAGGCTTTTATATGTATATATCACACAACATATTCTATATCCATATTACTATAATATGGTACACATATTAGCATATAGGAATACCTACCATATACATACACATTATCTATATATACATTTCACATTTATATATACATATGTATAGAGAGAGGGACTCATAAAGTGTCAAGTGTGTGAGTGTGTGTGTGATGAGTGAGAGGGTACATGAGAGTGTGCCATGTATGTGTAACTGTGTGTAGTGTTTAGGTGAGGGTGTGTGTGTGTACTGAGTGAGTGACCATGTGTGTGTGTGTAAACTGTGAGTGAGAGAGTGTGCAATAGTGTGGAGATGTGTGTGTGTGTAGAGAGTGAGTGAGGGCACTGTGTCACAGGAAAACAGTGTGAGGGTGTGAGAGATGTGTCAAGTGAAGTGTGTGAGTGCAGGAGGAAATCCTGGAAATAGGGACAGCAAGAAAGGAAAGGAAACCAATGACATATCAGAAACTGAACCCAGTTCAATCCTACATTCCCAACCCTATTTCAAGTTCATTTCACAACCAAATCAACCTAAAATTTAACCACAGTTAGATTACCTATAAGAGAACCCTAATTGGGACTTAAACCAAACATTTAACAGTATTAAATAGGTTAAAACAACTGTCAAAATTCACTTTTAAAAACTGGAAATTCAGGAAATTAATACATTATTTCAGAAATTTGGGTAATTGATAAATACCTATTGAAAACACACAAAAATGCAATTTAAAAGGTTGGTAATTAAAACATAGGGTGTATATGTGTCATATAAAGTATTTGTGTCCGAACAATAGGACACAAACGTGTCCAAATGAATTAAAATATGAAAACAGTGCAAAACAGACCAATCATCGTGCACGTGTTCACTGTGTTCGTGGACACGACACGACACGAATTAAGACACGTGCTCGTGCACACGTGTATGCCCACACTTGGGCTACACACTCGTGTCTACACGAGGTGTCCATGCTGTGTCTAGATACGACACGAAGGCCGTATCAGTGCCCAAAATCCACATGAACTGTGTCAGTGTAAACCCAGTGCGGGCCTAATTACGTGTCCGACACAAAACGTGGTGCTATAAAATTTTGGGGGAGTGTGCGAAGACACTGCCCCGTGTCCATGCCAAATTTGGCGTGTCCAAGTGCTGTGTGCAAAGAGCAAAAGCCCCCGAGTGGCAGGACAGCGTGCACAGCCTGCACGCGCGCGTGCACCCACGTGTGCACGTGTCGAATCCGACACGACACGACACAGAGACACCCCCAGTCCAAAGGAAATTGATAAGCAACATAAAAAACTAATTTCCAATTCATTTAGTTTCTAAAAAAATAGATCGAAATGCCCATTAGGGCATTTCATCAAACACGTGCAATATGATACTGATACGTGTCCAAATAGGACACGAATTGGACTCAAATTCTAGGGTTTCATATTCCTGCAGTTAGGTTAGGCCTAGGGCTGCCTAGATATGCAATAAAATTAGGATTTTATGGTGTAGATTGAAAGTTACCTCTATGTATCAAAATCCCCAAAAAGCTCTAAAGAGAGGTGTTCCTCTTGATGGTCAAACTTCTCCAAATTGATTTGAATCTGAGAATAACATGTAACAACAGTAAGAACACTTCATTTAAAACCCATTGCAATTTGTTTGAGGGAAAATGGAGCTAAAATAGAATTTCTAGGGATTTTTGAAGTTGAGAAAATATCTCTTTCTAAAGCTTGTTCTTCCTTAGAGGCTTGCCCTAATTTCTAAGAGGATACTTATAGAGTGGGAATCCCTAGGATGGGTTAAGTGGTAGGACAAATAATGATAGGGTTAGGGTTGGGCATTTGGCTGATGGGCTTTGGGCTTCTATGGCTAAATTATCAATCATGGGTTCAACCACAAGTCATGGCTTGTGACTTAATAATCTAACTTGAGTCAAATAACCAAACCATGGATCAACTCTAGTCTAACTAGGGTTGCATAACCTAACCAAGTCTAAACTCAACTAGGGTTAGCTCCTAGGTTAGTCTACCATGGTCATTGCTAGTCAAAGCCAACCTAGTCAACCCTCATTCAAACAATTCCAAAATAATTTCTAAAAATTCCTATAAATTCAAATAAATTCTAATAAATTTAAATAACCCAAAAAATGACAAAAAATCTCCTCAAACTAGAAATGTGCTAGTGATAAGTCTACCCTCCTTAAAAGAATTTCGTTCTCGAAATTGAAAGGCAAAAAATACAACTGCTGAGAAGGATAGAAAGTATACCTCACGGTCCAAAAAGATATGGATAACGCTCGTGCATCTCATCCTCCCGCTCCCAGGTAGACTATCCTGGAGAATGATGCCTCCATGCGATGCGTACCAAGGGTATCACCTGGTTCCTCAGAACCTTCTTCCGTCGAACCAGAATCTCCACTGGCTGCTCTGGAAAGCTAAGAGAAGGTCCAACCTCAATCTCTGAATGATCGAGCACATGACTAGGGTCAGCCACGTACCGTCTCAACTGTGATACATGGAATACGTTCTGGACCCCCACTAGTACAGGCGGCAAGTCTAGCATGTATGCCACGTCACCGACTCTCCCGCTGATAACGAAAGGGCCGATGAAGCACGGGCTAAGCTTCCTGCCTCCACCAAAATGTATCGTACCACGAGTCGGAGATATCCTCAAGAAGACCTGGTCTCCGACCTAATCACAAGCAAGGTCTCAATTTATCATGATAAACAAACATGATCAAAAATCACAAACAAACAAACCTAAATCTAATACTGCTCTAATCTGTACCTCAAACTCCAACGGCCTCCGGTGGCTATCGGCCCAGTTTCGATGTCTGTCCTGTGCCACGTGAAGTTTGTCCCTGATGAGCTTCACCTTCTCGGTTGCGTCAACAACCATCTCTGGCCCCAGTAAAGCTCGCTCACCAACATCATCCCAAGATAAGGGTGTACGACACCTACGCCCGTACAGAGCCTCGAAAGGTAACATCTCAATGCTAGCCTGGAAACTGTTATTGTAAGCAAACTCCACCAAATGTAGATGATCCTTCCAGAAACCTCCAAAGTCCAGGATGCACGTCCGCAGCATATCCTCAAGTGTCTGAATGGTCCTCTCTGACTGTCCGTCCGTCTGGGGGTGGTATGCAGTACTAAACTTGAGCTGTCACACCCCAGTACCGAAATACGGAGACGGACTAGGCCAGCTACTCCATATGAGGTATGTAACGTCATACGGCGATCGTGGCTGTCGAGAGACTAGGGGGTACATGCTACAATCAAGTCTCCTATGGTCCCATAGAGTTCTATGTCTCAATCAATCGAATCACATCAGCAAATAAATGAACATTAAAGATAAAGCAGTAAGGCGTCCCCGACGCTTTATCAAAATGATCATGAGAGACTAGCTTTATAATTTAGCTATCTCGGAGAGTCAGGAGTACAAAATTATACACAGCTGCAGTCTGTTTAATTACAATTATGTACTGACACAAAATATCAAGTAATCCGGCTAACAGGTGCCGGTGGCTAAACGCCGCAAAAGTATAAGCAGGAGTTGTGGAGAAGAAATCCACTCGAGTCCCCGAACTGCCATGCTCCTAGTATGCACCATGGATGTCAGGGAGGAAGATCGTGTCCTCAGGCTCTGCTACGGGATCTGGCCAAACAAAACCAGCGGGGTCAACCCCGAATAGCAAGTACCGCCAAAGGGGCACAAGAGTTAAGATTAAAAACCCAGTTAAATAGAATGATTGATAATAGTAATACTTATGCTACTATTATAGGGTAGTACAACATCCTCGAACCCATATGGCACCCTTACAACCAAACAAGGACAAAAGGTGCCGCATGGAGTCGGGACGCGTCGTACTCTACAACTTTCGCATAAGTTAAAGGGTATAAACAATAAAATCTCCTGATCGTGACTTCGGTCGACAGCCTATCGTGGCACAATAACCAACCCAACAATCAAACAAGAACATGGGTTGGATCATGCACCATGATAGACCATGTTCCTCAGTCATTCACGGAAGTAGCACTTCATAACCAGAACAAGTCTTCCGTTTATAACTTCGGTCCACAGCCTGTCATAGTACGATAACCAACCCAACAATCAAACAAGAACATGGGTTAGATCACGTACCATGACAGTCCGCTTCCTTCAGTTATTCACGGAAGGTAATAGGATACAAGCAAGTCATTTTCACGGCCAATCAAGTCTACGAGTTTCTAGTGGGACGAGGTTATCCTCGCATCATGTTATTTAGAAATCCTCAGATCGTATCTT
The DNA here is from genome assembly GCA_029216955.1 of Iris pallida. Lineage (NCBI taxonomy): Eukaryota > Viridiplantae > Streptophyta > Magnoliopsida > Asparagales > Iridaceae > Iris > Iris pallida. Next base: position 4,524,786 of record JANAVB010011199.1, on the reverse strand, counting down.
TCCAGCAAGACTAGCCAACCCAGGGGTTCGCGTAGACAGGTATGATTGAGCACAGGTCCCTCGTAAGGCCACCTTGCTAAAACATATAATATATAGCAGGAATTAATCGGATACAGTCATGCACTCGTTGCAGATGACATAGTATCCGTGGAGACCAGCCGGTGCGTCAAGACAGTATCTCAAGGCGGCTGGTGTAACTCGATCTCGGGATTTTGCCCTCCCCATGCATCTAGTATATTTAATTGCCTAATTTAACCCTAGGTAAAATCTTGGACTTTCATACCGTGGCCTGCATGATTATCCTCCTAAAGTCGTACTTTAGTACGAGTACCCCAAAGAGGATCCATGTCAATCAGTATGTCAACATGTGCTACCCTCCTTAGTGTAATGCATCATTACAAATATGCCACGTGGAGTTACGAGTCATTTGTCGAGCATGAACAAGAACTGGGACATTCAGGTACATGTATCAGGTAGGAACACTTTGTTCTCCGGGGTCACATTAGTGCTCATATCATGCTCGGGACAAAAGGCGTAAGGATATAAAATGGGCATATAATATATATAATAATAATAATAATAATAAGGTAACAAGATAGGGCACAAAAGTCCATGCGGCTCAAAGGGAGTGAGTCCATACGGCTGGGTCAATACAGGTTCATGCGGCTGGGACTGCACGCTCATGCGGCTCAAGGAGCCCAAGGCGCATGCGGCTGGAAAGGCGGGTTCATGCGGACGAAGGGGTGTCAGCTTATGCGGCTGCGAAGGGAGCAATCGCCAGGCGGCCGAGGTTCAACAACATATGCGGCTATGGGCGATACATATGTGGCTGGATGATGGATGGGCTTTATGCGGCCCAAAAATAGTAGCGCATATGCGGCTGGGTGCAAAAGAACTCATACGGCTGAAAGCTAGCCGCATGAAGTCCATGCGACTCAAGATAACAGGGGCTCATGCGGCTGAGTCTGAACAAGGCTATGCGGCTCAATTACTTGTCGCATGAAGATTCATGCGATCAAGTACTCAAGCAAGTCTTATGCGGCTAGGAAGAACTTTCCATGCGGCTGAGCTCGAACGAGTCTCATGCGGCTGGAAAGGCCATGCGGCCAGAGACTTGCCGTATAAGGATTCATGCGGTCAAGTACTGCTCTTCTTCTCCACTTGTCCGAGAAGAGGAGCCAAGCAACCATGGCTTCCAAACTACACAAAACCTTCATCCGGAGCCCAAATTGGAACTTCCTTAGGTCAAAATAGGGTAGAACGAGATCCTCTACAACATGGAACCATCAAAACTAGGAAATAACAAGATTAAGTAGATCAAAACCCAAGAAATCCGAAAATAAAGTAAACCTAGATCTACAAAAATCAAAGCTTCAAAATGGAAACTTCCAAGTTCTAAACTAGTATAGGTTGAAGAGAAGAACATGTTTTAGCAAATAGTTTTGTAAGAAATAATTGACAAAATTATGGATCCATCTCTTGAGCAAGTTGGTACTTGCCTTGGTTGATGGAGGAAATATTTGGTTGGTGGAGGAAATAAATGAGAGGAAGTAAATGAGAGGAGAGAGAATGAGATGGGTTATATATATAGATCTTGGACCCATGGGTTCATGATGAACCATTGGTGAACCAAGAATAGGTTACCCAAATGAGCCAAAACTGTAGGCCCAAATGCAGAAAATAAATTAGAAAATAATATTTTGTCGAATATTTTTTTGGGAAATGCATGAAGAAAGACAGCATAATAAATATAGTATAAATACGAGGTAAATACAATTTATCGGTTTACGTATTAAAATACGTATTCCAGGATCGGGGAGTGACATCTCTACCCTTCTTAGAAAAATTCCGTCCTCGAAATTCCAGCCAAGACAGGATAGTGAAATCAGGGCACGCAGGGCATAATCATATATAAGTTAACTATCATAGCAGTTATTATCATACATCACAAAGTGCAAAACAAGCAGGTGCAGATAAGCATGGAATCGTGTCAATTAGGTGCAAAAATATACCTTATTAGTCAAACAAATACGGATACCGAGATCTGATCTCGTCCTCGCGCTCCCAGGTTGACTCTCCCGGAGTGTGATGGTTCCAAGAAACACGGACAAGGTTTATCCGATTCTTGAGTACCTTCTCTCGCCGGTCTAAAATAGATACGGGTTGTTCCTCGTAAGTTAGGTCGGTACCAACGACTAACTCAGAATGATCGAGGACATGACTCGGATCCGGGACATACCCACGTAACTGGGACACATGAAACACATCATGTATGCCAGTTAACGAAGGCGGAAGGGCAAGTCGATAAGCCACATCGCCTACCCGAGCGAGAATCTTAAAAGGACCAACGTATCTTGGACTAAGCTTTCCTCGGGTTCCAAATCTGATGATACCCCGAGTAGACGAAATCCGCAGAAACATTTGGTCGCCAACTCTGAACTCTAGAGGCCTACGATACTGATCTGCCCAATGACGATGTCGGTCCTGTGCAACTCGAAGGCGCTCTCTGACCAACTTAACTATCTCCACAGTCTGCGTGATCATCTCTGGCCCCAACAACTTCCGTTCTTCGACGTCGTCCCATGCCAAAGGGGACCTGCACTTCCTTCCGTACAATGTTTCGAACGGGGCCATCTGAATGCTAGCCTGATAGCTGTTGTTATAGGAGAACTCCACTAGATGAAGGTGATCCTCCCAAGATCCGCCAAAATCCAAGGTACACGCCCGTAGCATATCTTCTAACGTCTGAATGGTTCTTTCTGATTGCCCGTCAGTTTGGGGATGATAAGCAGTACTGAATCTTAACTTGGTTCCCAAACTTTGGTGTAAGCTCTGCCAAAAATGGGAAGTAAACCGCGTATCCCGATCTGATACTATACTAACTGGAACACCGTGCTGCCTTACTATCTGTTTCATGTATATTTCTGCTAACTGTTCAGTAGTCTGCCCAACTCGAAAGGAAAAGAAATGAGCGACCTTCGTGAGTCGATCTACTATTACCCAGACTGCATTCTTACCCGTCGGGGATCTAGATAAACCGGTCACAAAATCCATCGTGATGTGCTCCCATTTCCATTCTGGGATAAGAAGCGGCTGTAGCAACCCTGCTGGTCTCTGCTGCTCGGCTTTCACCGCTGACATATCAGACACTTGGATACAAATCTCGCTATCTCTCTTTTCATGCCATTCCACCAAAAGAACTGCCTGATATCTCGATACATCTTCGTTCCTCCTGGATGAATGGAGTAAATAGAACTATGAGCTTCGGACATAACTTCTTGCCGAAGGTCTCCACTCGGTACACAGAGTCTGTTTCCAAACCTGAGTGTACCATCTTCATGAATCACTAACTCCTTCCTACGGCCTGATTCACACTCCGACCGCAACTTCTGAATCTGTGGATCTCCTGCTTGTGCTGCCCTTATCCTCTCTACTAAGGTTGACTGAATCTGCATACTGGTTATTCTTTCTATATCCCTTGGCAAAACTACTTCGATTCCCATACTCTGAAGGTCTTCTAAAATATGCTTCTGCGAGGTCAGGATAAAGGCACTGTCTCTCCTACTCAGTGCATCTGCAACTATATTCGCCTTGCCTGGATGATATTGAAGATCTAAGTCAAAATCCTTCAGTAGTTCTAACCATCTTCTTTGCTTCATGTTCAAATCTCGCTACGTGAACACGTATTTCAAACTCTTATGATCAGTATAGATCTCAACCCGATCCCCGTACAAATAATGCCTCCATAACTTGAGTGAAAACACCACAGCTGCTAACTCCAAATCTTGAGTCGGGTAATTCTTCTCATGGTCTCGAAGCTGTCGAGACGCATATGCTATCACCTTTCCGTGCTACATCAATACACATCCAAGACCCTTCCCAGATGCATCACAATATACTGTAAAGCCTTCCGCTCCTACCGGAAGCGTCAAGATCGGGGCTGAGATCAACCTCTTCTTCAATTCTTCAAATGATGCCTGACAGCTAGCTGACCAAACAAACTCTACGTCCTTGTGCGTCAAACGCGTTAAGGGCGCAGAGATCCTGGCAAAGTCTGCCACGAACCTTCTGTAGTAACCAGCTAACCCTAAGAAACTTTGCACTTCTGCAACCGTTCTCGGGACTGGCCAATGCTCTACGGCCTCAATCTTCTTCGGATCTACTGACACTCCTGCCCCAGAAATTACATGCCCCAGGAACGAAATGTGATCTAACCAGAATTTACACTTGTCGAGCTTCGCATAAAGTTGATGCTCCCTCAATGTCTGTAAGACAGTCCTAAGATGCTTCTCATGCTCCTCTTCACTGCTGGAATAGACAAGAATGTCATCTATGAACACCACCACAAATTTATCCAAATACGACAGAAAGATGTGGTTCATTAAATCCATAAATACTGCAGGGGCGTTGGTTAGTCCAAAGGGCATTACTAAAAACTCATAATGCCCATAACTAGATCTGAATGCTGTCTTCGGTATGTCTTGCTCCCGGACTCTTACTTGATAGTATCCTGACCGAAGATCGATATTGGAAAAGACGTTGGCCTTGCTCAACTGGTCAAACAGGTCATCAATCCTTGGTAGTGGGTACTTATTCTTCACTGTTACTGCATTCAGCTTGCGGTAGTCGATGCACATCCTCGTCGACCCATCCTTCTTGGGAACTAGAATCACTGGCGCGGCCCAGGGCGATTTACTGTCTCGGATGAATCCCTTAGACTTTAACTCTTCCTCATGTTGATACAACTTATCCTGTTCTGACAGCGACATTCTGTAAACTCTGTCTGCAATAGGCCTCGTTCCAGGGTTCAACTCAATGCTAAATTCTACCTCTCTGACTGGGGGTATCCCTGGGAGCTCATCAGGGAAGACGTCGAGAAAATCTTCGACCACTCTCGGAATCTGTCCTGGCTCTGACACTGCGGCTGAGATGACGCCTCCGGCCTGATTCTTCAAGGTTCGAGTAAAGATGAACTGCTCCATCCCAGGAACGCTGAATATGACCCTACCTCCTCTACAATCAATTATCGCATGACTGTTCCTCAACCCGTCCATGCCAAGAACGATATCAAAATTATCCATAGGGAATTCAATCAATGATGCGGGCAGTAAATGCCCACACACCTCCACCGGACATGAAAAGCGTACTCTGCTAACTTCTACGAGCCCATTGCCGGTGAGTATATCCATCCTCTCCGGTAATGCCTCAAACTCTAATCCAATCCGTGTAGCATATTGTGCAGAGATGAATGAATGAGTAGCGCCTGAATCAAATAATGCTACAGCAGGAAATGAGGTGACGAGAATTTTACCTGCCACCACGTCACTAGACGCTAGAGCCTCTCCCAAGGTCAATGTGAGAGCCTGGCCCCGCGGAGCCCCTTGTTGTGGCCTTCCTCGACCATGCTGTTGCTGCCTCTGAGGGCCTTCGGCTTCCTGTGCCTGGCGGAACATCTGAGCCTGCGTTGGTAGACGCTGGGCTAGGGGCCTTACTGCTAATACTGGCCCTCCACTCGGGGTTGCCACCGGAGCTGGCAATGCTGGAAACTGCTGAGCTGGCCCTCCCGGCCTCTGCATCATAGGACAAGTGGAAATACGATGGTCTGAACTACCATACCTCAAGCATAAGCCATTCGCTGACCGACACACCTCCCTCGTGTGCCCTGTCTTTCCACAGAATGTACAGCCCTGGGGTGCTCCCTGATGCTGTTGCTGGTTTCTCGGCTGCTGATGCCGAATTGGTGCTATATTAGTTGACACGGCCGTCCTTCGCGGCGCTCCTGCATCATAAATACGTACACCGGGTGCTGGTGCCGATGTTCACTGCATTGCTCCTCCTCCAACCTGGGAATGAGATCTCTTCTGACCTCCTGCCCTCGATGCCAACCTCTGCTGGGTAAGCTCATGCCTCCGGGCTGCCGTCAAGACAGCGTCAAACGTCTGGTAGTCGTGTCCCTCCACAAGCTGTAGTAGTTCCAAATGAAGTCCCTGCTGGAACCTCATAGCTTTCTCTGGCTCCGTTGCCACCATTGCTGGTGCGAAACGACACAATCTGTAGAACTCTGCTGTATACCCATCTACGGTCTTGCCTGCTTGCTTGAGACTGATGAACTTCTCCTGGAGCTCATATCGAGCTACTATGCCAAAATACTTGGCCTTGAATCTGTCACTGAAGGTGGTCCAACGAACAGGGCGTCTTATACCAACTTCTTCTGATGCCCACCAGTCGCGGGCAAGATCCTGAAGTACCAGTTTGACCTGATCAACCTTCTCATCATCTGGAACCTTGGCTGCCACAAGAATGGCGTCGATGTCTTGAATCCATGCATCCGCAGTGATGGCATCCTCCGTGCCATCAAAATACCTCGAGTTCAAGCGATGGAACCTTCCTGATGCTCCTTAGTCAACCCCGGCACTCCTCTCAAGAGCTAACTGAATCCCTTGGTTCAGCAACACGTTCTGCTCCTGCTGCCGAGTCTGTTGCTGTTGGTTAGTGACAAGAAACCCCCGGATGATCTCCAGGAGTGCTACGGCATCTGGTTCTGTTGTCACTGCTGGTGCTGCAGGAGTTTCAATAACCTGCGGCTGTACTGCCTCTGGTTCCATTTCTGCTCGTGCCTGTACTGGAGAAGGTTCTCTCCCCTGTTGCTGCTCAGTCGAGCCATGCTCTTGCTGCTCTTCCTCATGGGCCTCTCCCGCTACTGAGAATGAAGCACCCCTATAGAGAAGAATATAAGATTATCAAGTCCGGACGAGAAAGATTTCGAGGATACAAGTCAGGTTAGAGATCGAGGCAAGGACAGAGAATTCGAAACAGAATTTCAAGGGAAACAAGTTTTGATTGAGACTCCTAACAATTCGCAATTCCCCACAAGTCTGAAAATCAGACCTGCATGGGCCACCACTAAAACCTTGTCACGCCCCAGTACCGAAATACGGAGACGGACTAGGCCAGCTACTCCATATGAGGTACGTAACGTCATACGGCGATCGTAGCTGTCGAAAGACTAGGGGGTACATGCTACAATCAAGTCTCCTATGGTCCCACAGAGTTCTATGTCTCAATCAATCGAATCACATCAGCAAATAAATAAACATTAAAGATAAAGCAGTAAGGCGTCCCCGATGCTTTATCAAAATGATCATGAGAGACTAGCTTTATAATTTAGCTATCTCGGAGAGTCAGGAGTACAAAATTATACACAACTGCAGTCTGTTTAATTACAATTATGTACTGACACAAAATATCAAGTAATCCGGCTAACAGGTGCCGGTGGCTAAACGCCGCAAAAGTATAAGCAGGAGTGGTGAAGAAGAAACCCACTCGAGTCTCCGAACTGCCATGCTCCTAGTATGCACCATGGTCAGGGAGGAAGATCGTGTCCTCAGGCTCTGCTACGGGATCTGGCCAAACAAAACCAGCGGGGTCAGCCCCGAATAGCAAGTACCGCCAAAGGGGCACAAGAGTTAAGATTAAAAACCCAGTTAAATAGAATGATTGATAATAGTAATACTTATGCTACTATTATAGGGTAGTGCAACATCCTCGAACCCATATGGCACCCTTACAACCAAACAAGGACAAAAGGTGCCGCATGGAGTCGGGACGCGTCATACTCTACAACTTTTGCATAAGTTAAAGGGTATAAACAATAAAATCTCCTGATCGTGACTTTGGTCGACAGCCTATCGTGGCACAATAACCAACCCAACAATCAAACAAGAACATGGGTTGGATCATGCACCATGATAGACCATGTTCCTCAGTCATTCACAGAAGTAGCACTTCATAACCAGAACAAGTCTTCCGTTTATAACTTCGGTCCACAGCCTGTCATAGTACAATAACCAACCCAACAATCAAACAAGAACATGGGTTGGATCATGTACCATGACAGTTCGCTTCTCTCAGTTATTCACGGAAGGTAATAGGATACAAGCAAGTCATTTTCACGGCCAATCAAGTCTACGAGTTTCTAGTAGGATGAGGTTATCCTCGCATCATGTTATTTAGAAATCCTCAGATCGTATCTTTCCAGCAAGACTAGCCAACCCAGGGGTTCGCATAGACAGGTATGATTGAGCACAGGTCCCTCGTAAGGCCACCTTGCTAAAACATATAATATATAGCAGGAATTAATCGGATACAGTCATCCACTCGTTGTAGATGACACAGTATCCGTGGAGACCAGCCGGCACGTCAAGACAGTATCTCAAGGCGGCTGGTGTAACACGATCTCGGGATTTTGCCCTCTCCATGCATCTAGTATATTTAGTTGCCTAATTTAACCCACTTGGACTTTCATACTGTGGCCTGCATGATTATCCTCCTAAAGTCGTACTTTAGTACGAGTACCCCAAAGAGGATCCATGTCAATCAGTATGTCAACATGTGCTACCCTCCTTAGTGTAATGCATCATTACAAATACGCCACGTGGAGTTACGAGTCATTTGTCGAGCATGAACAAGAACTGGGACATTCAGGTACATGTATCAGGTAGGAAAACTTGGTTCTCCGGGGTCACATTAGTGCTCATATCATGCTCGGGACAAAAGGCGTAAGGATATAAAATGGGCATATAATATATATATAATAATAATAATAATAATAAGGTAACAAGATAGGGCACAAAAGTTCATGCGGCTCAAAGGGAGTGAGTCCATGCGGCTGGGTCAATACAGGTTCATGCGGCTGGGACTGCACGCTCATGCGGCTCAAGGAGCCCAAGGCACATACGGCTGGAAAGACGGGTTCATACGGACGAAGGGGTGTCAGCTTATGCGGCTGCGAAGGGAGCAATCGCCAGGCGGCCGAGGTTCAACAGCATATGCGGCTATGGACGATACATATGCGGCTGGATGATGGATGGGCTTTATGCGGCCCAAAAACAGTAGCGCATATGCGGCTGGGTGCAAAAGAACTCATGCGGCTGAAAGCTAGCCACATGAAGTCCATGCGACTCAAGATAACAGGGGCTCATGCGGCTGAGTCTGAACAAGGCTATGCGGCTCAATTACTTGCCGCATGAAGATTCATACGGTCAAGTACTCAAGCAAGTCTTATGCGGCTAGTAAGAACTTTCCATGCGGCTAAGCTCGAACGAGTCTCATGTGGCTGGAAAGGCCATACGGCCAGAGACTTGCCGCATGAGGATTCATGCGGTCAAGTACTGCTCTTCTTCTCCACTTGTCCGAGAAGAGGAGCCAAGCAACCATGGCTTCCAAACTACACAAAACCTTCATCCGGAGCCCAAATTGGAACTTCCTTAGGTCAAAATGGGGTAGAACGAGATCCTCTACAACATGGAACCATCAAAACTAGGAAATAACAAGATTAAGTAGATCAAAATCCAAGAAATCCAAAAATAAAGTAAACCTAGATCTACAAAAATCAAAGCTTCAAAATGGAAACTTCCAAGTTCTAAACTAGTATAGGTTGAGGAGAAGAACATGTTTTGGCAAATAGTTTTGTAAGAAATCATTGACAAAATTATGGATCCATCTCTTGAGCAAGTTGGTACTTGCCTTGGTTGATGGAGGAAATATTTGGTTGGTGGAGGAAATAAATGAGAGGAAGTAAATGAGAGGAGAGAGAATGAGATGGGTTATATATATAGATCTTGGACCCATGGGTTCATGATGAACCATTGGTGAACCAAGAATAGGTTACCCAAATGAGCCAAAACTGTAGGCCCAAATGCAAAAAATAAATTAGAAAATAATATTTTGTCGAATATTTTTTTGGGAAATGCATGAAGAAAGACAGCATAATAAATATAGTATAAATACGAGGTAAATACAATTTATCAGTTTACGTATTAAAATACGTATTCCAGGATCGGGGAGTGACATGAGCTGAGTGCCCAAGCTGGTCTGAAGACTCCTCCAAAAATGGAAAGTAAAACGACTATCCCGATTTGAGATGATGCTGACCGGAATCCCATGAATCCTGACTATCTGCCGTATATACATCTCCGCCAGCCTCTCTGTTGACGTACCCACCTTTAATGGCAAGAAGTGGGCCGATTTGGTCAACCTATCAACGATGACCCAAATCACATCTTTTCCTCCTGGTGTACACGGCAATCCTGATACGAAGTCCATAGTGATATGCTCCCATTTCTACTCGAAAATGGACAGCGGCTGCAACAATCTACTGGGCCTCTGCCTCTCTGCCTTGACCTGCTGACAGACCATGCACCTAGCTACGAAACGAGCCACCTCCCACTTCATCTCGGACCACCAAACATGCTCCCTCAGATCTCGGTACATCTTGTTGGCACCCGGGTGTATAGAGTACTGAGATCTGTGGGCCTCCTGCATAACCTACTCCCTGAGATCTCCGCTGGGCACACATAACCTGGAACCGTGCCTCAAGGCACCAACCCCTGCAAGAGAAAACTCACCCTCCAGCAATCCTGCTCGAACCTTCTCTCGGAGACACCGTAGAGCAACATCCTCAAACTGTGTCGACTTCATCCTCTCTACCAAGTCTGACTGAATCTTCATGCCCCACATCTGCATCTACACTCCGGGCACGATCACCTCAATCCCAAGGCTCTCCAAGTCTGCAAGCAAATGCCGATCCATGGTCAAATACATGGCTGTCGGATACCTACTCAAGACATCGACAACCACGTTGGCCTTTCCTGGGTGATACTGAATTAGGATGTCAAAGTTCTTCATCAACTCTAGCCATCTGCGCTATCTCATGTTCAACTCCTTCTGAGTGAACACATACTTTAAGCTCTTGTGATATGTAAAAATCTCCTCCCTCTCTCCATACAGATAATGCTTCCATAACTTCAGAGAAAATATTACTACTGCCAGCTCCAGGTCGTGGGTAAGGTAGTTTTTCTCATGGGGACATAATTGCCTGGAAGCATAGGCAATCATCTTCCCATGCTGCTGCAAGACGTAACCCAGCCCCTTCCCTGAAGCATCACTATAAAAAGTGAATCCACCTGATCCTGAAGGCAATGTCAGAATTGGAGCTGTCGTAAGCTGCTTCTTTACTCATCAAAAGCTGCCTGACACTCCTCTGACCAAACATACTCAGCATCCTTCCGGGTCAACCGAGTCATCGGCTTTGCAACCCGGGAGAAATCCTGCACAAATCTTCGATAATATCCTGCCAGCTGCAGGAAACTCTTAATCTCTGTAACTGAAGTCGACGCTGTCCATGCCTCAACTGCTACAATCTTCTTGGGGTCAACTGAGATACCATCTCCAGTCACCACATGCCCCAAGAAGTCCACCCGGTCCAAGAAGAACTTACACTTGGAGAGCTTCCCGTAAAGCTGCTCCTTCCTGAGAGTCTCCAGCACGATCCTCAAATGCTCCTCGTGCTCCTCCTCAGTCTTAAAATATATCAAGATGTCGTCAATGAACACCACCATAAACTAATCCAGATACTGGTGGAACACCTTGTTCATTAGGTTCATAAATACTGTTGGTGCATTGGTTAGCCCAAACGGCATAACCAAAAACTCAAACTGCCCGTACCGCGTCTTGAAAGCGGTCTTGGGAATATCCTCCCTCTTCACCTTTACCTAGTTATATTTCGACCTCAGATCAATCTTGGAAAATAACCGAGCTCCGCTCAACTGGTCAAAAAGATCGTCGATCCGCGGCAGTGGATATTTGTTCTTGATCGTGAGGTTGATGAGTGCCCTGTAGTCAATACACATCCATACTGACCCATCCTTCTTTGGCACAAACAACACTGGTGTACCCCATGGCAATGAACTCGAGCGGATGAAGCCCTTGTCCTGTAGCTCATCCACCTGCTTCTTCAGCTCCACCAACTCACTGTTGTTCACCCGATAGACATGCTGAGAGATGGGTTCCGCTCCTGGAACCAAGTCTATCGAGAACTCTATGTCTCTGTCTGGTGGCAATCCCGGCAACTCCTCTGGGAAACATCCATATACTCTGCTATCAAGGGGTATGGAACCGCCTGCTCCTCAACCGAGACTCCACAGAAAACTCCGCTGCTCTGCTCCACCTGACGTCTGGAGTACTCGAACTCTGGCTCCCCCGGTGCTCTGAAGAGAACTCTACCCCCTCTGCAATCAATGCTGGCGTGGTGCCTGCTCAACTAATCCATGCCTAGTACTATATCGTAGTTCGGCAATAGCATTACGAGCAGGCTCACCTCCAACTCACGGCCTCCCAAAACTACTCTCCGACCCTTACAAACATCACTCACGAGGATAATGCCACCCGCGATCGTGATCTTATAAGTCCTAGGCAATGATTTATCTACGATACCGTGTCTAATCGCAAAAGATACTGATATAAAGCTATACGAAGCACCGGAATCGAATAATGCAAAAGCTGGACTGGAGTCCAGAAGAATTGAACCTGCGATCAGCTCTACTATCACCTCTGCATCTCCAGCTGCCATGGCGAAAGCTCGCCCCTGCTAGCCTCCTCTGGCCTGCTGCTGGTGTTGGACGAACCTCTACTGCTGTGTCGACAGGGCTGGTCCCCTCTGCTGGCCTGCTGGAGCTCTGACTGATGCCCCCTGAGCTGCTCGTCCTATGCGGCACTCCCTCATCTGGTGGTCTGCTGAGCCACAAACTAGACACTGGCCCAGCCCCTTCCGACACTCATTGAAGACATGCCCATGTCTCTTGCAGTAGGCACAAGTAACATCATGTCTCTGACCCTGCTAGTGCTGTCTCGGCTGCTGCTGCTGGTGAACTGGCCTCTGCTGGATCGGCTGCGGCTAGAACTGCCTCATCTGCTGGTGCTGAAAGTGGGGCCTCTTGGCCTGGCCTCCGCTGCTGCTGCCTCCAACTGGGTCTCGCCCTCTCTTGAGCCTAAGCTCAAGATCATCCTCAGCCAATAAGGCTCCCGTCAATATCTCCTCGAATGTGGCATCCATGTTGCCCTTGGTCAGGGACTTAACCTCCTTGACCAGACCCTTCCGGAACCTCTGTGATGACTGGGTATCCTCGGCTGCTGAACCACTGGCCGAGCTGCGACTATCGTGAGGGCCAACTCCATGCCTCTGTCTTGTCGAGCCTGCTGCCGGTCCATGAACGGTTGGAAGTATACGAACATCTGTGCCGTATCCACGTATCCTGGAGGCGGCGACTGCTGGAAGGGCTCCTCTGCGATGACTGGGTCCTGCCTCCGAGCCGGTGGAGGCATACCCTCTACTGCTGCTGCTGGAGCCTCAATACGAACAGAGGTGGCAGGAGCTGCAGTCTTCTGTATCTGCTGAACTAGATGAGAGGTAGCAGATCCCTCTATAGCATCCCCATGAATGGTACGCTGCGACCGAGTCTCTACCATCCTGAAGATAGACCAAACAAGAGTATCAATTTCTGAGAAAGAAGCGATATAACAAGGGCGGACAATTAAAATTCAAAAGGATCAGCTGACAATAAGGATTTAGATGGCAATACAAAGATTTTTTCTAAACGTGATTGAGTACCTTAAAAATTTATGTTCTATATCCTACTGCAGGCTGTAGTGATACTCTAATTCGAATACCACTACACTTCTAGTCTAGACCTGCATGGGCCACTACTAAAAACGTGTCACGACCCGCACCCTAGAGTAAGGGCACGAGACGTGGGTATGTCCAGCCTACGCCGCAGTATCGGCGGTAGGACGCTGTCCTAGGTCAACATACATCTAACAATATAATACTAAGCAGTTTATACTCCCCGAATGGGGGTGACATAGCAGTAAATAAACTCAATCACAACTAAGGAAGAGATAGCACGATTTGATATAGAACTTAAGGAAATACAGATGATAAAATAGTCTAAGGTAATATCCCAGCAAATATCCAGAGTACAAAACTCAGCTACTGAATATGAAAGAATATATACAACTCAAAATCTTTGAACAGAAATAAAGTCTAGCTAAACAGTCTCAAGACAACATAAAATAAGATAAGGCCTAACTAAGCTAGTCTAGGCAATAGGGGTAATGTCCTCAGATAGAGCTGGGTCCTCCTGAGAGTCCAACTCGCAAGTGTTGTCACGACCCGCTCCCAATTTTGGGATACGAGTTCGTGGCCAAGTCCAGCCTACGCCGCAGCATCGGCGGTAGTATGCTGTCTATGATAACAATGGTCCACAATATGTACAACACGCATATATATCATCCACAACTAAGCCAGCAAAAATCACTAAAATATCCAATAGTCTCAATATTATAAATATGAAAAATCCACTACAACTCAGAAAGTCTCGGGAACAAACCAGGATAACAGAAAATAAAATAGACAACTAACTCCAAAACTATAACTACTAACTAATGCGAATCCATAAGGAAGAAAATATGCTAATTCGCATCAGTGCTGGAACCGGGTACGCCAGTAACGTCAGTGTCTCCAACATACTCACCGTAAACCTCTGGACAGATCACGTCGTCTACAACTGAAAAATGGTTATCCATTCAGGATTGGAACAAGCACAAGTCTAACCACCATGATACAAATACAATATAAAGTAATAAAATACTAAACATGGAAAATAATGATCAATGGAAACAATGAACAATATGAACAAAAAATCATGAGATGGAAGAAACTGATAAGGAAAGTAACAAGCATGAAAAGTAAAGAGACTCATATAAACACTCATAGTGCACGTGTCGTGAGAAGTACAACGTTCCTACACATGGACGGCTTGGGCGAACGATGAGGTTATAAGGCCCACCCCCGTAAACGGGAGAGTTGCCAACAATACAATCTGGTCTTTGTCCACGTGCCTAGTAATTGTACCCCTCCAATATCCATACCTCACAATCATGAAAACACGATCACGATAACGATCACGATAACAATGAGAAAACATGATCAATAGTCAACACTCAACTCTCGTGTGTGTAACAGTCAAGACACGAAAGATAGCATGTATAAGTGAAATACGATAATATAAATTAAATGCACATAAAGGTGTCAACAAGTACTTGCCTGAACTCCTGGACGGATTGATTTCACAAGTTGAAGACAATATGAACTCCGGCCTAGAAGCTATCAAATCAAGCCATCATCCCACGAACCCCGTCGCACAAACAACCACAAGTTAGATATACAACTCCCACTCTAAAAATCCTAGAAAGTGGCTAATTGGTTAAATCAATTAATAATATTCTAATTCTGAAATAAATCATCTAAAATCTTATTTTAACCTATTTAATTCTGAAATAATAATCTACACACAAATATTTGGCCAAAGAAATTCACGGTTCCAAATTCGGGACCCGTGGCACACAAACCGAGACATACTATTGACTAACTGGTCAAATAATATGAATTCCAAGTTTGAGTGTGCAACATGATAGATTTCAGTACCATGAGTGCACCGGAATCGACCGTGCCACAAAATCACGATTTGGTCAAAAGTTATCGCCATTATGGCTAACCATGACCAAATCGATGAACCGTTGACCAAATTTGACTTCTATGAACAAAATAAAATATTAGATAAAAATCTAAATTTCTAGAAAAATTATATGTTGTAGACCTCAGTGTTAGCTTTCCAAAACTTCAACCGGATCGTGAAACGGAGTTCGGGATCGCTCGAAATCTCGAAAACCGTGTGACATGTTGATTTTTGGACAACCTACACTCAAATAATTGTTCAAAAATTCGAGATCAAAATACCAAAAAATAAATTGTATATTCAGAAACCTAACCTCAATATGCTTCTAACAAAAAAACGGCATGCAAAAAGGACGTCCAGTTCAACGGCAATCGCTCCGCGAAGTCGAAGAACTCTCCCGAAATCTCCCACAAAAAGCTGCTGAATAAAATAGGGTTTCGGAAAACCTAAATAAACTAATATATATATAGGGAATAGGAGAGTCGGTGGGCTCCTTGAGTCGGCTGGCGCTGCTACGTGGCACGATCCTGTGCGCCCACCGCCCTGATCGAACGGCCCAAAAAACTGAGCTTGGCTCGGCTCTGAGCTTGGCTCGGATTAGGATTAGGTGGGCGGCCCGGAGACCGAGCTCCACTCCACCCGCGCTGACGGGTGGGCCTACCACGCACGCCAGAGCGGCTGACGGGTGGGCCCCCCGCTCGGCTGACTGTATAATTATTTTAAAAAAATAGGTTTTTAATTACAGAAAATTAAATAAAAATCAAGAAAAATCCTAAAAAATTCCAAATAAATTCCAGAAAATTCCTAGAAAATTCTAGGAAAATGTTTGAGGGTTCTAGAGCCCAAATAAATTATTTGACCTCAAAAATACTCTCGGATGCCTTCACAACAATTCCTAGAAGCTTAAGAAAATAATAAAACCATATATAAATATTATCTAAAAATCTCCTAAAAATCCAAGAAATTGTAAAATAATAAAATAATACTCTAGAGGCTGTCTGGGGATCCTGGAGACCATATATGTCCTAGTTTTACTATACTTAAGTTATAGGCTTAGGTACGCACCCTTGTGATCCCAAATCAAATCTCTATTTTACTACGATTCAAACCATCATATAACTAATAATAATAAACAAAAAAAATGCTATCTAAAATAAATAAATAATTTTCGGGAGACAAGTGCTACAAACTATCCCCCTTAAAAGATTTTTGTCCTCAAAAATCAAAACATCACAAATAGCATAGTATAATACCTAACTCTTACAAGCAATAATTTCTTAATCTAAGTCACGGAGAGATAATGGCTAGGAACATAAGGGAACTAACAACTAACTAAGCATGCATAACAACTAAAACTAAAGAAGGCTTTCAAGGAAACATATTTAAGTTACCTATGTCTTGGGGTTGAGTCACAGCCGTAAATGCTTGTCCTTGACGTTGTACTCCTCCAAACTGCTGTTGCGAAACTGGCTTATGAGCTGATGTTGCGGGACATTCTCGCACTTGGTGGTCTGGTGCTCCATAAAGGAGACAAAGTCCTAACCTCTTCCTACAATGGTTCCCCTTGTGTCCTTCCTTTCCACAATAATTATACTTAGGCTTGGGTGGGATAGGCTGCTGTTGTTGCTGGGATGATACCACCCTAGTTGGAGGTTGATACTGGATTTGAAGGGTCTTCTGAGAATTATTAGGACGTTTTGATGATTCTTGATTACTACCATCTCTACCTCTCTTTTGGGAAGCTACTTTCTGCCTTAGAATAGTTTCTTGACGCCTAGCTGCATTCAAGATATCTGTATAGGATGTTGGGTCTACTGACGCTGTCAAACTCTGCAACTTGTAATTCAGCCCAGAATGGAACTTTTCCGTCTTCTCTTCTTCTGTAGATACAAGAGTAGGAGCAAAATGACTCAAGCGACTAAATTCTGCATCATATTCGTCTACTGTCATGCTCCCCTGCTCTAGTCGTATGAACTGATCCCGCAGCTCCTTACAAACTGTGGTGGGGAAGAACATGGTATTGAAGAGGTCTGTAAACTCTTTCCGTAACACATTCTTGCCCAACCGTCTTTTTTGTGCTGCCCACCAATGATGTGCATTGTCTTTGAGCTGCAGCTTCACTGCTTTTATCCATTTCTCCGGTGGCAGCTCCGATGCCTCTAGTAGTGTCTCTATCTCCACTAGCCAGTTGGTGACTTCTATAGGTTTCTCCGAGCCAGTAAATGGAGGTGGGTTCATCTTGCGAAACCCATCAATAGTACCCACACGATCTTGTCATGTTTCTACGCTCCTCTCCAAAACATTTGTATGTCTCTGCTGAGTCTCCATCATGCCCTGGAGTAACGTAAGGAGATGAGCTCCATCAACAGTTACTCCTTGGGTTGGGGCTGTTGGTGGTGGTGGTGGAAGATCCTCAGCACTAACTCTATCTGGTTGAGGGTTAGAGGGCTCTACAAATTCTGTACTCTCTGTTGTCGATCCTTCGGGCTCGGAAGTAGCAAAAGGGTTAGCTACCCTTTTCCCCTTACGGATCGCACTGCGCCTTGTCTCAACCATTGTAAACTAAAAGGAAAGAAAGGATATGGTTAGAACGGTAGATACAAACATATCGAAGAAATTACGGACATAGTCAAGCAAGATGCAAATTAAGAGACAATACGATCCTAAGATAAAATAGACTCATAAGGTTAGAAGTCCTATTTGTGGATGATATAACCTCCTAACTTCAAATCTATTTGCAGGCTCGTAGTAGTACAACTAACTTAAGCACTACCACGTGTTCGCAGTCTTTTGTGAAATTGGACCTGCATGGGCCACCATAAAAACTTGTCACGACCCGCTCCCAATTTTGGGATACGAGTTCCTGGCCAAGTCCAGCCTACGCCGCAGCATCGACGGTAGTACGCTGTCTATGATAACAATGGTCCACAACAAGCACAACACGCATATATATCATCCACAACTAAGCCAGCAAAAATCACTAAAATATCCAATAGTCTCAATATTATAAATATAAAAAATCTACTACAACTCAGAAAGTCTCGGAAACAAACCCGGATAACAGAAAATAAAATAGACAACTAACTCCATAACTATAACTACTAACTAATGCGAATCCATAAGGAAGAAAATATGCTAATTCGTATCAGTGCTGGAACCGGGTACACCAGTGACGTCAGTGTCTCCAACATACTCACCGTAAACCTCTGGACAGATCACGTCGTCTACAACTGAAAAATGGTTATCCAGTCAGGATTGGAACAAATACAAGTCTAACCACCATGATACAAGTACAATATAAAGTAATAAAACACTAAACATGGAAAATAATGATCAATGGAAATAATGAACAATATGAACAAGAAATTATGAGATGGAAGAAACTGATAAGGAAAGTAACAAGCATGAAAAGTAAAGAGACTCATATAAACACTTGTAGTGCACGTGTCGTGAGAAGTACAACGTTTCTACACATGGACGGCATGGGCGAACGATGAGGTTATAAGGCCCGCCCCCGTAAACGGGAGAGTTGCCAACAATACAATCTGGTCTTTGTCCACGTGCCTAGTAATTGTACCCTTCCAATATCCATACCTCGCAATCATGAAAACACGATCACGATAACGGTCACGATAACAATGAAAAAACATGATCAATAGTCAACACTCAACTTTCGTGTGTGTAACAGTCAAGACACGGAAGATGGCATGTATAAGTGAAATACGACAATATAAAGTAAATGCACATGAAGGTGTCAACAAGTACTTGCCTGAACTCCTGGACGGATTGATTTCATATGTTGAAGACAATATGAACTCCGGCCTAGAAGCTATCAAATCAAGCCATCATCCCACGAACCCCGACGCACAAACAACCACAAGTTAGATGTACAACTCCCACTCTAAAAATCCTAGAAAGTGGCTAATGGGTTAAATCAATTAATAATATTCTAATTCTTGAATAAATCATCTAAAATCCTATTTTAACCTATTTAATGCTAAAATAACAATCTACACACAAATATTTGGCCAAAGAAATTCACGGTTCCAAATTCGGGACCTGTAGCACGCAAACCGAGACATACTGTTGACTAACTGGTCAAATAATATGAATTCCAAGTTTGAGTGTGCAATATGATAGATTTTAGTGCCATGAGTGCACCAGAATTGACCATGCCGCAAAATCACAATTTGGTCAAAAGTTATCGCCATTATGGCTAACCATGACCAAATCGATGAACCGTTGACCAAATCTGACTTCTATGAACAAAATAAAATACTAGATGAAACTCTGAATTTCTAGAAAAATTATATGTTGTAGAGCTCGGTGTCAGCTTTCCAAAACTTCAACCGGATCGCGAAACGGAGTTCGGGATCGCTCGAAATCTCGAAAACCGTGCGACATATTGATTTTTGGACAACCGACACTCAAATAATTGTTTAGAAATTCAACATAAAAATACCAGAAATTAAATTATATATTCAGAAATCTAATCTCAGTACGCTTCTAACAAAAAAACGGCGCACAAAAAGGACGTCTAGATCAACGGCAATCGCTTCGCGAATTCGAAGAACTCTCCTGAACTCTCCCACAAAAAGCTGCTGAATAAAATAGGGTTTCGGAAAACCTAAATAAACTAATATATATATAGGGAATAGGAGAGTCGGTGGGCTCCTTGAGTCGGCTGGCGCTGCCACGTGGCGCGATCCTGTGCGCCCACCGCCCTGATCGAACGGCCCAGAAAACTGAGCTTGGCTCGGCTCCGAGCTTGGCTCGGATTAGGATTAGGTGGGCGGCTCGGAGACCGAACTCCACTCCACCCGCGCTGACGGGTGGGCCTGCCACGCACGCCCGAGCGGTTGACGGGTGGGCCCCCCGCTCGGCTGACTGTATAATTATTTTAAAAAATAGGTTTTTAATTACAAAAAATTAAATAAAAATCAAGAAAAATCCTAAAAAATTCTAAATAAATCCCAGAAATTTCCTAAAAATTCCTAAAAAATTCTAGGAAATTGTTTGAGGGTTCTAGAGCCCAAATAAATTATTTGACCTCAAAAATACTCTCGGATGCCTTCACCACAATTCCTAGAAGCTTAAGAAAATAATAAAACCATATATAAATATTATCTAAAAATCTCCTAAAAATCTAAGAAATTCTAAAATAATAAAATAATACTCTAGAGGCTGTCTGGGGATCCTAGAGACCATATATGTCCTAGTTTTACTATACTTAAGTTATAGGCTTAGGTACGCACCCTTGTGATCCCAAATCAAATCTCTATTTACCTACGATTCAAACCATCATATAACTAATAATAATAAACAAAAAAAATGCTCTCTAAAATAAATAAATAATTTTCTGGAGACAAGTGCTACAAGTGTCGTCTAGGGCTGCCCCGTAGAAGGTATCCACACAGGCCTCCTCCTCGTCCTCTGTAATATTTTCAACAGGTCAAGTCAGGACAAGAGCGAGTACAGTACATCTCAACAGTTCATAGCAGGTTAGAAAATATAATCATGTAGTAAAGTAAGATACAGGTACTGAAGGAAATGCAGTATGTAAACAGAGAGAGAGAACTGTAATAGAAATATCTACTATAAATAGAGACTAACAGTGGCTAGTGAGTCAGAGTACAATATAGACATATAAATGGCATCGGAGATTCTGATACTACACTATGGAAAGATTCTGATGCTACACTACTTGAATAGTATTCACATGTCTATTTCTACTCTCCCGTACCCCCAATCAATACACAAGGACCCAACCAGGTTATGTTACGATTCCATACAAAGGCCCCCGAAGGGTGATACATGGATGTCCCATAAATGGGGATTCTAGGAGATTCTAGGATACCCAGTAAATGGGATAAGGATTCTAGGAGACTCTGTGATCATAAGAGTATATGTCACAAGTGATCAAAGAACCAATGAAGCATAGTGATACGCCATGTAAGTGAAACGCACATAACATGTAGTACCCGATGCTCCCTAAGGATAACATTTCAAGAAGGGATCCATATAGTACCAATCTGTGTGACCAACGTGACAGTAACAAGTAAAGTAATTTAATGCAGAAAATAATTCTAAACAGGATATGAAATGATCAGAGAATATACTCGCCTGGTATCTGATTGTCCGGATGAAATGTACTATCCGAGGAGAGGTATCTGGCTCCTAATCAGAACAGCATAAGTCACAACAAGTCTAAAATGAAAACAAGATGCAATTTAATGCATTCTAAATAAATCTAGGTCAATCTAGGCCAAAGTCAACTCTTGGTCAACTCTGGTCAACCCTAGAAGTCAAACTAGGTCAACCAAGTCAAACCGAAGTCAAACTAGTCTATACTAGGCCAACAAGGCTATTCTAAGTCTAACAAGACTACACAAGTCTAATCTAGGCTCCCTAGTTGAGCAGACACATATATAGGCCATAGGCTATTATCATGCCTATGAACCAACCCATAAGTCACCTATACACATAACATATAGGCAACTATACACATATTAGATACATACATTATATGACAAATATATATATATATATATATATATATATATATATATATATATATATATATATATATATATATATATATATATATAAATATATATATATATATATATATATATATATATATATATATATATATAATATATATATTGATACACACATTGATGTGTGATACAATATAACTTAGAATATACATAACCTATAGGCTATTATATGTATATATCACACAACATATTCTATATCCATATTACTATAATATGGTACACATATTAGCATATAGGAATACCTACCATATACATACACATTATTTATATATACATTTCATATTTATATATACATATGTATAGAGAGAGGGACTCATAAAGTGTCAAGTGTGTGTGTGTGTGTGTGTGTGTGTGTGTGTGTGTGTGTGTGTGTGTGTGTGTGTGTGTGTGTGTGTGTGTGTGATGAGTGAAAGGGTACATGAGAGTGTGCCATGTATGTGTAACTGTGTGTAGTGTTTAGGTGAGGGGGTGTGTGTGTACGGAGTGAGTGACCATGTGTGTGTGTGTAAACTGTGAGTGAGAGAGAGTGCAATAGTGTGGAGATGTGTGTGTGTAGAGAGAGTGAGTGAGGGCACTGTGTCACAAGAAAACAGTGTGAGGGTGTGAGAGATGTGTCAAGTGAAGTGTGTGAGTGAGGGAGGAAATCCTGGAAATAGGGATAGCAAGAAAGGAAAGGAAACCAATGACATATCAGAAACTGAACCCAGTTCAGTCCTACATTCCCAACCCCATTTCAAGTTCATTTCACAACCAAATCAACCTAAAATTTAACCACAGTTAGATTACCTATAGAAGAACCCTAATTGGGACTTAAACCAAACATTTAACAGTATTAAATAGGTTAAAACAACTGTCAAAATTCACTTTTGAAAACTGGAAATTCAGGAAATTAATACATTATTTCAGAAATTTGGGTAATTGATAAATACCTATTGAAAACACACAAAAATGCAATTTAAAAGGTTGGTAATTAAAACATAGGGTGTATATGTGTCATACAAAGTATTTGTGTCCAAACAATAGGACACAAACGTGTCCAAACGAATTAAAATATGAAAACAGTGCAAAACAGGCCAATCATCGTGCACGTGTTCACTGTGTTCGTGGACACGACACGACACGAATTAAGACACGTGCTCGTGCACACGTGTACGCCCACACTAGGGCTACATACTCGTGTCAACACGAGGTGTCCACGCTGTGTCTAGACACGACACGAAGGCCGTATCAGTGCCCAAAATCCACGTGAATTGTGTCAATGTAAACCCAGTACGGGCCCAATTACGTGTCCGACACAAAATGTGGTGCTCTGAAATTTTGGGGGAGTGTGCGCAGACACTGCCCCCGTGTCCATGCCAAATTTGGCGTGTCCAAGTGCTGTGTGCAAAGAGCAAAAGCCCCCGAGTTGCAGGACAGCGTGCACAGCCTGCACGCACGCGTGCACCCGCGTGTGCACGTGTCGAATCCGGCACGGTACGACACAGAGACACCCCCAGTCCAATGGAAATTGATAAGCAACATCAAAAACTAATTTCCTATTCATTTAGTTTCTAAAAAAATAGATCGAAATGCCCATTGGGGCATTTCATCAAACACATGCAATATGACACTGATACGTGTCCAAATATGACACGAATTGGACTCAAATTCTAGGGTTTCCTATTCCTACAGTTAGGTTAGGCCTAGGGCTCCCTAGATGTGCAATAAAATCAGGATTTCATGGTGTAGATTTATAGTTACCTCTTTGTATCAAAATCCCTAAAAAGCTCTAAGAGAGGTGTTCCTCTTGATGGTCAAACTTCTCCAAATTGATTTGAATATGAGAATAACATGTAACAACAGCAAGAACACTTCATTTAAAACCCATTGCAATTTTTTTGAGGAAAAATGGAGCAAAATGAAAATTCTAGGGATTTTTGAAGTTGAGAAAATACCTCTTTCTAA